>QRFJ01000244.1:911337-1121911 GCA_006176705.1 Cocos nucifera
ATTGCCTGCAGGAATCCATCATAAGGAGTTCGGCCATTGAGAAGCTCGTCCATTGAAGAAGTCTATAGGGAGTCCGGCTTCCGTAGAAACTCGGCCCGAGAGGAGGTTTTGGGGAAGTTCGGCTCCCGCAAGGGTCTGGCTGAAGCCCGGTCGCTGGGAGTCCGAAGGAGTTCGGCCCGGAGCCTGGGCGCTGGGGAGTTCGGCCGCTGGACAGGAGTTCGGGGAGCTCGGCCGCTAAGAGGGTTGAAACAAGCTCGGCCGCCGGGGTCTCGGCCGAAGCCCGGCCGCTCGGAGTCCAAAGGGGCTCGGGCAATAAGTAGTTCGGCCGCTTGAGGAGTTCGGCCGCTAGGGGTCTGAAGCTCGGCCGCTTGATAGTTCGGTTGGTTGAAAGACTTCGGCTGAGGCTCAGCCGCTGAGAAGCTCGGCCGGATGTAGTAGTTCAGCTAGGACGCGTCCACTGAAGTTCTTCCGCATTGACCACATCAGGCTGGGATCGAACTTGACTTTGGCAGGAGCGGGATTTATCCCCAACACTAGCCCCCCCACTCCCGAGTTCGAAATTTGAAGGAAGGGAGTGCGGATAAGGCGACTGCCAAAGTTTTTCTTCCGAGGTCCATGTCGAAGTTCGGGGGAGATTTCATTTCTGGCTAAAGTTGATGCTGAAGTTGAGGCTCTCCAGCCGAGGTTGATTCGGTCAAAAATCCTATCTCTCGCCTCGAGTCGCTCGGGGGGATCTTATTTGGCCGAAGTTGATAAGATTGCTCGGAGGATATCTCATCTCCTTTGGCTGAGGTTGATGTAAGTGCTCGCGTTAGGACGAGGTCTTCCTCCTGTTCCTAACGAGCTGTGGGGGCATATGCGGACCGTCGTCCGAGCTTCTCCCCCCATCTCGTCTAAGGTGAACGAGGTCTTCGACTTTGCTCGCGTTAGGACGAGGTCTTCCTCCTGTTCCTAACGGGCTGTGGGGGCACATGCGGACCGTCGTCCGAGCTTCTCCCCCCATCTCGTCTAAGGTGAACGAGGTCTTCGACTTTGCTCGCGTTAGGACGAGGTCTTCCTCCTGTTCCTAACGGGCTGTGGGGGCACATGCGGACCGTCGTCCGAGCTTCTCCCCCCATCTCGTCTAAGGTGAACGAGGTCTTCGACTTTGCTCGCGTTAGGACGAGGTCTTCCTCCTATTCCTAACGGGCTGTGGGGGCACATGCGGACCGTCGTCCGAGCTTCTCCCCCCATCTCGTCTAAGGTGAACGAGGTCTTCGACTTTGCTCGCGTTAGGACGAGGTCTTCCTCCTGTTCCTAACGGGCTGTGGGGGCACATGCGGACCGTCGTCCGAGCTTCTCCCCCCATCTCGTCTAAGGTGAACGAGGTCTTCGACTTTGCTCGCGTTAGGACGAGGTCTTCCTCCTGTTCCTAACGGGCTGTGGGGGCACATGCGGACCGTCGTCCGAGCTTCTCCCCCCATCTCGTCTAAGGTGAACGAGGTCTTCGACTTTGCTCGCGTTAGGACGAGGTCTTCCTCCTGTTCCTAACGGGCTGTGGGGGCACATGCGGACCGTCGTCCGAGCTTCTCCCCCCATCTCGTCTAAGGTGAACGAGGTCTTCGACTTTGCTCGCGTTAGGACGAGGTCTTCCTCCTGTTCCTAACGGGCTGTTTTTACTCATTTTTCTCTTGCCATCCCACGATTCTTATGCCAAAAACCAAAAACGCAGAACAAAGAAATTCATTGATGATACATCCTCAGATTTTCTGAGTTCCATGGCCGAGGAAGCATTATCCCTCCGAGTTCCTTCAAGCGATAGGTTCCGGGTCGGATGACTTCCGTTACCTTGTACGGACCTTCCCAATTTGGAGCGAGCTTTCCTTGACTCTGAGGCTGAGTGACAGCGGCTCGTCGGAGCACTAAGTCCCCTACTCTGAACGTCTTACTTTTTAACCCTGGAGTTGTAGTACCGAGCCACCTTCTGTTTATAGGCTGACATCCGGATGCGAGCTTCCTCCCTCTTTTCTTCCAGAAGGTCGAGGTTGACTCTGAGGTCTTGGGGGTTGTGCTGTTCATTGAAGCCCACAACTCGTGCGGAAGGGAGCTTAAGTTCAACCGGGATGACTGCCTCAGTACCGAAGGCCAAAGCGAAGGGTGTTTCTCCAGTTGGCACCCTCTGAGTAGTTCGGTACGCCCAGAGGACATGGTAGAGTTCGTCTACCCAGGCCCCTTTTGCCTTATCTAGCCTCGTTTTGATTCCCTGTAGCAAGGTCCGGTTGGTTATCTCAGCTTCCCCATTGGTCTGCGGATGAGCCACAGAAGTGAAGCGCTGGGAGATGTTTAATCCTTCACAAAACTCTGCGAACCTAGCCCCGGCGAATTGTCGCCCATTGTCGGTTATAAGGGTTCGGGGCAGGCCGAACCGACAAACTAGTGACTTCCAAACAAAGTCCTGTACTTTGGCCTCGGTAATTTTTGCGAGTGGTTCAGCTTCGACCCACTTGGTAAAGTAGTCAATCGCGACCAAGAGGAACTTCCGCTGTCCCGACGCTGTCGGGAAGGGGCCGAGTATGTCCATTCCCCATTGCGCAAACGGCCAGGGTGAATTAAGCGGAGTGAGTTCGGATGCCGGCCGTCTCTGCACACTAGCATTTTTCTGGCAGCGGTCGCACCTCTTTACGTATTCCACAGAATCGCGAAATAAGGTCGGCCAATAATACCCTTGCCGAAGTAGCTTTAGCGACAAAGACCTTGCTCCTAAATGGCTTCCGCAAAGTCCTTCGTGCACATCCCATAGTGCAATATTAGCTTCTGAAGGTCGAAGGCATCTCAACAATGGAAGGGAGTACGACCTTTTGTACAACTGGCCTTCGTATAAGACGTAACGGGAGGCCTGATTTTTGAGTTTTCGAGCTTCTTTTCGGTCATGAGGAAGAACCCCCTCTTTAAGGTAGGTGACCAGTGGGTCAATCCAGCTGGGCTCGAATTCCGTCTGTAGGACATCCTGAGATTCTTCCATGGTTGGGTACTTCAGAGTTTCCTGAAATACTTCTTTGGGTAGTTCGGCTGGAGCCGAAGTGGCCAGTTTGGAGAGAAAATCGGCTCTCGCATTTTCTGTCCTTGGGATATGTTGAATGACGAAACTATCGAAGGCCGGGGTTAAACTCTTCACTTTCCCGAGGTATCTCGCCATGCTCTCTTCTCTTGCTTCAAAGTTGCCGCCAACTTGACCGACCACTAATCGAGAATCACTGTAGACTCGAAGCCGATCTACTTTTAGCTCCTTTGCTATTCTTAATCCCGCAATCAGTGCTTCGTATTCGGCTTCGTTGTTGGTAGCGGGAAAACTCGAAGCGCAGCGCGAACTCGGCGACAACTCCCTCGGGGCTGACCAAGACTAGCCCCGCACCAGCTCCAATGGAGTTGGAAGAACCATCCACGTGTAGAATCCAGAAGCCTTCAGAGAGGTCGGCCCTTTCCTTAGGGAAGTTCGGCTGTGATGGTTCGACTTCGTCAAGGCTCGATCTCGCCTTTGTATTTGTCTTGCTTGATTCAAGTTCGGCTTCGTCCGGAATAGGTGCATTCTAATACAAAATCCGCCAGTATCTGGGCTTTGATTGATGGCCTGGGCTGATAGTTGATGTCGAACTCCGTGAGCTCCATTGCCCATTTTGCGATTCTTCCGGAAGCGTCTGCTCGGTGGAGAACTGCTTTTATTGGTTGGTCCGTGAGGACCGTTATGGTGTGCTCCTGAAAGTAAGGTCGGAGCCTCCTGGCGGCAATTACGAGATAGTAAGATAATTTTTCTATCCGGGAGTATCTGGTCTCCGCGTCCCTTAGGACTCGGCTCACGTAATAGATCGGGCGTTGTGTTTTTGCTTCTTCCCTAACGAGAACCGCCGCCAGGGCCACCGAGGAGACAGCTAAATACAAGAACAACTCTTCCCCAGGTTCAGGTTTTGCCAGCAGCGGGGGCGTGCCGAGGTAATTTTTGAGTTCCTCAAATGCTTGTTGACACTCTGCCGTCCAGCTGAAGTCCTTTGGTCGCCTGAGAACCTCGAAGAAGGGCAAGCAACGTTCAGCCGACCTCGAGACGAAGCGATTTAGGGATGCCACCCTTCCGGCCAAGCGCTGAACTTCTTTAATCGTCTTTGGAGTGGTCATTTCTTGAATAGCTCGGATTTTCAGGGGGTTTGCCTCGATTCCACGTCTCGACACCATGAACCCAAGAAATTTTCCAGAAGTTACGCCAAAGGCGCATTTGGTAGGGTTCAGTCTCATCTTATGCTTCCTCAATGCATTGAAGGTCTCTTCAAGGTCGGCCAGATGGTCAGCTGAAGCTCGGCTTTTGACGAGCATATCATCTACGTACACCTCCATGTTGCGGCCGATCTGCTCCTTGAAAATTTTGTTGACTAAACGCTGGTATGTTGCTCCCGCATTCTTGAGTCCAAAAGGCATGACCTTATAGCAATAAAGACCTCGGCTAGTGATGAAGGCTATTTTTTCTTCGTCTTCAGGCGCCATACGTATCTGGTTATAACCAGAAAAGGCATCCATAAAGCTGAGGAACTCATGACCCGAGGTTGCATCTACCAACTGATCGATCCTGGGCAAGGGGTAACTATCCTTTGGACAAGCCTTGTTTAGCTTTTTGAAGTCGACACACATCCTCCACTTGTTGTTTGTTTTCTTGACAAGAACCACGTTCGAAACCCAAGTCGGGTAATGAACTTCCCGGATTAGTCCGGCTTTAAGGAGTTTATCTACTTCTTCAGCGATCGCTTTCTGCCTCTCCGGGGCATGTTGGCGTAGTTTTTCTCTTACCGATCCGGTGTTTCGAGTCAACGGCCAGCCGATGTTCCATGACCTCGGCGTCGATTCCTGGCATATCCGCTGGGGTCCAAGCGAAGACGTCTGCATTCCTTCTGAGAAAAGCGACGAGTTGCTCCCGAACCTCGGTCGCCAGGTTGGAGCCGATCTGCACCACATGGTCCGATTTTCCGTCATTTAATGACACAGAGACGAGGTCCTCTGCAGGCTCAGCTCGTTCTTCAGCGAGGTCGTCACGGACGTCCAGTCCGTCAACCAGACAGGGGTCGGGCTGATCTCCCTTATACAAGGCGATCGAGTAACAATACTTCGCTAGGGCCTGGTCTCCTCTGACTTCTCCAACCCCATAGTTCGTAGGGAAACTTCATCTTTAAGTAATAAGTCGACACAACCGCCCGAAGGGCATTTAAACCAGGTCGACCGAAGGATAGCATTATAGGCGGACGGCGTCTTTACGACTAGGAAGTCGACCTGAGCTTTGGCCTGCTTTGGGTACTGCCCTGCTGTTACGGTCAAAGTTATGATACCTTCGACTGGTACGGTGTTGCCAGCAAATCCAACTAGCGGAGAATTCACCGAGCTCAATCGATCATCAGGTAGGGACATTTTCAAGAAGGCACCGTAGAACAATACATCAGCCGAGCTTCCATTATCTACGAGGATGCGGCGTACATCGTAGTCAGCAATATTCAACGAAACTACAACCGCGTCATTATGCGGAAGTTGGATTCCCTGGCCATCCTCCTCGGTGAAGACTATAGGCTCCGAAATCTTCCGTTTCTTCATCGATCCTTCAAGCCTGCTGGTTTTCCTTTTGCTGAGATCCCCCTAAGATAGTGTTGATGACGCCAACGGGTGGCCGGTCTTCTTGTTGGTTTTCCCCGCTTGGCGTTAGCGTTCTCGGCCGATCTTCCACCCCCTCGGGCCGCCTTCGAAGAAACCGGCTTAGTCTGCCTCGCCTGACGAGCTCTTCGATCTCGTCCTGGAGTTGAATGCACTCCTCCGTGTCATGACCGTGATCGCGATGGTAGAGGCAGAACTTGTTGGGATTACGCTTGTAAGGGTGAGAGCGCATTCTCTCTGGTCTTGGAAGCCGTTCCCGGATCTCCATCAGAACTTGAGTCTTCGGGGTGTTTAGGGGGGTGTAGTTGTGAAATCGTCGTAGACGGGGAGAACTTCGGCGCTGAGGAGAACTTCGGCGAGGAGAACTTCGCGTCCTTCCGTCAGAGCTTCCCCGCTTCCGAGCTTGAGAGGGAATCCGAACTTGCTCGCGACCAGGGGGAGTCCTGGAGCGTGGCCGAGCTTCAATTCGCTTCCTTTCTTCGGAGGGTCTATCCAGCCTGCCGATCAGCCGTTTACCACCGATTTCACCGTCCTTAGCTTCGAAGGCCTCCTCTGCCCGGGCATAACTTTCGGCCCGAGCCAACATATCGGCAAAGTCCCTGGGATACTTTTTTTCCAGGGAGAACAATAGGTCATTTTTCTGAAGGCCGCTCTTGAGCGCGGCCATGGCGACCGATTGATCCAGGTCTCGGACTTCTAACGCAGCGGTATTAAACCGAGAAATGAAAGCCCGGATGGATTCCCCTTCTCTCTGCCTGATGGCCATTAGGGAGTCTGAGCTTCGGCGTGGACGCCGACTACTGACGAAGTGGGCCGCGAACTGTTGACTCATTTGGTCGAATGACAGGATGGTACTCGGCTTGAGTGCCGAATACCAGTTTCTGGCGGCTCCTTTAAGAGTAGAGGGAAAAGCCCGGCACAGGATGGCGTCTGGCGCGCCATGAAGCAACATCGTCGTCCGAAAGGCTTCCAGGTGGTCGACCGGGTCAGTGGTCCCATCATAGCTCTCAAACTGTGGGAGTTTGAAGTTCGGCGGGACTGGTTCTTGCATAATTTTCTGTGAGAATGGAGGGTCGGTTCGGATCTCATTACCATATGAGGGAGGAGCGTGGCGGAGTTCTTCGATCCGACGACTCATTTCCAAGAGCCTTCTATCCAGGAGATCTTCATGGTCTCTCATTTCTAAAGTCTTCTTGCTGATCGGATGAAAAGCTTCTCCCTGGGATGAGCTGCGGTCCGAACAAGGGCTCTCCTTCCGTTGCTTTCCTTTTCCGGGAATTGGAGGTCGGGTAGCCCATGTCGATTGCCTCTGGACTGGACAACGCGGCTCCGGAAGATCCGGGACCGGTTGGACTGGTACGGCGGCTTGCTGGTGCATGGCTTGCACCGCTTGAACGGCCTCGGTGAGGCCACGAACCTGCTGGACGAGCAGGTTGAACTGTTCAGCGTCTACCGCGGCCTGGATTGCCGGGACTGGAGCGGTAGCGGGCGGACCCGGACGGGATCGGGCCGCGGAGGCCGCCGATCGTCGGGCTGCAGAATGAGCCTGAGTCACTGGGGCTGGAGCTGGAGCGGATGGACTCGAACGAGATCGGGCCGCGGAGGCCGCCGATCTCCGAGTGGAGGCTCTCCTGGGGGGCATCTTTTCTCTTTGGAAGGGAATTAGAATTGAAAAGAAGAAAGGTCTCTCGAGCACTCCTTTAAGAACAAAGGAACACCGGCTTCCTTTAAGAAGGGAATCTTCGCCGGTAGGCCCTTCCTTCTAGCGCCAATCTGTTGACGCAGAAACTTGTCGTCGCCGGAGTTGAGGCCGAAGAGGCTGCCGCCGGGGACCTGCAAAACAAAGTCTCGCTCGGAACCGGTGGGGGGTGGCTCCGGCAAGACCCTCCGACGCTCAAGTTAGTTCCTGTCAACAGGAATGGAGTGCTCGACAGAATATGGAGGAGAAGAAAAGGATTTTCAGAACCTGTCGTAAAGGTATCCGGAGGGTCCTTTTTATAGAGGGAGCTTATTGTAACCGTCCTGATCAATGCCGGTCGTTATTGTCGATCGTTATTGCTGATAAATGCCGATCGTTATTGCTGATAAATGCCGATCGTTATTGTCGATCGTTATTGCTGTAAATGTCGTAACCGTAGCGAGATTGCCTGCAGGAATCCATCATAAGGAGTTCGGCCATTGAGAAGCTCGTCCATTGAAGAAGTCTATAGGGAGTCCGGCTTCCGTAGAAACTCGGCCCGAGAGGAGGTTTTGGGGAAGTTCGGCTCCCGCAAGGGTCTGGCTGAAGCCCGATCGCTGGGAGTCCGAAGGAGTTCGGCCCGGAGCCTGGGCGCTGGGGAGTTCGGCCGCTGGACAGGAGTTCGGGGAGCTCGGCCGCTAAGAGGGTTGAAACAAGCTCGGCCGCCGGGGTCTCGACCGAAGCCCGGTCGCTCGGAGTCCAAAGGGGCTTGGGCAATAAATAGTTCGGCCGCTTGAGGAGTTCGGCCGCTAGGGGTCTGAAGCTCGGCCGCTTGATAGTTTGGTTGGTTGAAAGACTTCGACTGAGGCTCAGCCGCTGAGAAGCTCGGCCGGATGTAGTAGTTCAGCTAGGACGCGTCCACTGAAGTTCTTCCGCATTGACCACATCAGGCTGGGATCGAACTTGACTTTGGCAGGAGCGGGATTTATCCCCAATAGGTGCAAACAGGGATTCCTAATGCGATTAGGACTTCTCTTATTGGCAGCCTTGCGATGCACCTTGCGCTCCGTGGGCTTCTCCTTTTCCATGCCCAACCTAGCTTCTCCTTGACTTCTACCATATGTAGAGTTCCTCACCAGGCCTCTAAAATCTAGAAACACCAAGAAGATTCATCCAAAGGAGGGGGCAAGGATTCCTACTAAGACTAGGACTCCTTCTTGATTGCTGCCTTGTGCTGCACTTAGTCCTCCAAGGACTCTTCCTTTCCTCTTCCACACCCAACCAAGCTTTGATATCAATTGTTGGAGTTCTTCCTAGAGGTGTGGAGACCTGGAGATCAGCAATCAAGTACCCACAAAGATCTAGGCATGGAGTCTTGGGCGGCAAAGAAGAGGAGGCACTATTGTCTAGATCCTGCGTCCCTTCACTTTGGGTCTCGCATCCCGGATGGATGGGTCCCGCATCTCCCTTGGCTAGAGCTTGGAGGTGGCATGAGATAAAGAGAAAAGAAAGGAGAGTTGTTAGGTAGAAAAGCTTTTTGATTGATTCACCAATAAAACAATATATAGTGGGGTATTTATACAAGGCTCACATGATTCCTAGTCAAACTAGAAATCCTTTCCTAATTCAATTAGAAAGCCTAATAACCCTAGCTCAAAAACTCCCATGGCTAAGCCCAATTATGAAAGCACTCATCCAAGCCCATGTACACCCATGACTCGCATGCTCTCAGCCCTTGGACCATACCTAGCCCAAACATGGATTAGCCTACTCAAGACCCAAACACCTGGACCTTAAGACCGTGGAGGGCCGAACCTCCATCCTAAGACCAAACCGGTCCTAGCCCTAGGATCCAAATCGGTTCTAGTCTCATGGAGCCAAACCATGGCTCCTTACCTAGCCTCCCAAGACTTGGGAGCATCACACCTGAGCCTACAACACCAACCTCAACTAAGTCTCTCAAACTAAACCATCCTATCAACCATAGCCAATTTTGGATCAAACCAACCTAATGTCCCTATTTTTTTGTGGAGAAGATTCTGGCTATTGGAGCATAATGATGAAGACTTATTTCAAGTCTCAAAATCTTTGGAAAATTGTTGAAGAGGGGTACATGGTTCCTAAAGAAGGTACTACTCTTTCTCAAGCTCAAATAAATAAATTAAAAGAAAATCAATAGAAGAATGCAAGTGCCTTGTTCATCATCCAACATGTGGTCAATAAGATAATTTTTCTAAGAATCATGAGAGCAACAACTGCAAAAAAGGCTTGGGATGTCCTACAGGAGGAGTTTTAAGGCAATATTAAGGTACGCACCATTAAACTTCAATCTTCACGAAGAGAGGTGGAGAATATTAAAATGAAAGATTCTGAGACAACTAAAGAATATTGCTCAAGACTGATTGAATTAGTTAATCAAATGAGAGCCTACAGGGAAGATATTTCTGATCAAAAGGTCATACAAAAAAATACTAGTGAGTCTTACAGAAAAATATGATCAAGTCGTAGTAGCCATAGAAGAATTGAAAGATATATCAACTATGTCAATTACAGAATTAATGGGCTCTCTACAAGCACATGAGCAAAGACTAAGTTGGCGTAACAAAACTCCACTAGAAAGTGCCTTTCAGTTTAAGCTCAACTTAAGCTCTCAAAACTCAAGATATGGTGAAAGAAAATATCAACAAAATTCCAGAGAAGAAAAATCTTAAGGTAAAGAAAATTCGAAAGGAAGAATGGCAAATACCCAACATACAGCATATGTAAAAAGACATGTCATCTTGAGAAGGATTGCGGACATCATGGAAAGCCATAATGTCAAAACTACTAAAGGTTTGGGCATGTTGAAAAGGATCGTCGCTATAAGAGAAATTACTAAGCCAAATCTTCTAAAGAAAAGGAGCGAGACAAGTATATATTCTGTGCATGCCATGCTGCTTCTAAAGAAAAAAAGAACAAGTGGTATATTGATAGTGGCTGCAGCAATCATATGGTTGGAGATGAAAGTATCTTTTGCAACATCGATACATCAGTTAAATCACAAATCAAAATAAGGAATGGAGCACTAGTGGAGGCAAAAGGCAAAGGCACCATTGTGGTTAAGACAAATGAAGGAACAAGATTCACCAGAGATATCTTACTTATTCCCAACTTAAAGCACAATCTTCTAAGTGTTGGCCAAATAATGCAAAATAGGTATTCCTTGCATTTCAAGGGAGATTCCTTAGGGGTGCAAATGGGTCAAGTTGGACCAGATCCTAAGTAACCCTAATATGACCTAGTTCCTTGATCGGGTTTGAATATTGGACCCCAACCTAGCCCAGTAGAAGATTGGATTGGGTCCATGATCAAATTAATTTCTTGACCCAATGGGTTATTCGAGTCAGATCGAGTTCATGTATAACCCGGTCCCAATCCATAAAATATAGATTTGGTTCGGATCTGGATCGGTTTGGATCTGAATTATAATTTTTGGCTTATATACCAATTTTTAGACCATCAAGCAGATACTAAATCTATTGCTTATTCTTAACCCATATCTAGTTCTACTTATGTTCTTATTCTTATTGATGTTTTTAATGAAGACTATGAAGCTAAAATGTGTAACAAAACCCCTTGCAATTCTAGTGTAGAAGTGGGAGCACATAATGATGGATTTTGTCTCCAGATTATCAAGGACTCCTAGAGAATATGATGCTATTTAAGTGATCGTAGACCAGCTGACCAAGTCAGCATAGTTTTTACCTATCAAAGTCAAATTCTCTTTAGAAAGGCTAGCCAAGTTGTATATAGATAAAATTGTAAGATTTCATGGTCTCCCAATGCCTATTGTATTTGATACAAGATTTATCTCTCAATTTTGGAGAGATTTGCATCCAGCCATGAAGACTAAGTTAGAGTTCAATATAGCTTTTCACCCTCAAACAGATGGAGAGAACAATTCAAATCTTAGAAGATTAATTGAGGACATGTGTAATAAACTTAAAAGGATCTTGGGATAAACATTTACCACTAGTAGAGTTTGCATATAATAACAGCTATCAAGCTAGCATCCGGATGGCTTCCTTTAAAGTTTTATATGGAAGAAGATATAGGATCATTGAATGCTAGGATGATATTAGCAAGAAGAGGCTATTGGGACCAGATATTATTCAGCAAATAGTGGAAAGATCCAGCTCATCAATAAATGGCTTCATTCAGCTTAGAGTTGACAAAAGAGCTACATTGATAATAAGAGACGGGAACTAGTTCCAAGTGGGAGATCACATATTCCTTAAGATGTCTCCCACTAAGAGCATGATGAGATTTGGAGTTTGTGGTAAGCTAAGCCCAAGAAATGTGGATCCTTTGAAATCATGGAGAAAATCAGAATGGTAGCTTGCCATCTTGTTTTACCACCCTCTCTTGTCGGAGTCCATAATATTTTTCATGTATCTATGTTGAGGAAATATGTATCTGATTCTAGCCATATAGTGGAGTTTGGACCACTTCAACTCAGAGAAGAGTCTTATAAGGAACGACCAGTAAGAATTGTTGATAGAAAGGATCAAGTTTTGAGGTCACACATCATTCCCTATATCAAAGTCTAAAGGGGCAACCATATAGAATGAGAATCAACTTGAAAACTAGAGGAAGAAATGTGAGCCAAGTACCCTCAACTATCTCTTGACTCAGGTATGTCAATTTTGAGGATAAATTTTTTGAAGGGAGGAGAATATAAGGACTAGTGCAATTAGACCTAGTTTGGGATGAAGTCGGTAAGGCTTGCCGACTTCATTGTAATTCTTCCAAATTTTTTTGATTGGAATTGGGGCATCTTATCCCCTACCATGGGACAAGATAAGGCCGCGAGAGTGGCCGAATGAGAGTCGTACGCCAGTGAGGGACGGTCGAAGGCTGTTTGGATGGGTTACACCAGTGAAGGCCAGCTTTATCCATGGACGAATCGAGTTTATCCCCTTCCCATCGTCTTCTTCTTAAACCAACCTCCAACTTAGTTAATCCATCACTAAAGCCCCTCCCTCTCCTTTCTTCCTCACATCTAGTAGCCGCCAAACTGCCACAATCAAGCCACCGTCACCCAAAAAACTCTCCCTCCTCCCTAATCTTCTCTATCTCCTCAATTTCGAGAGCTTTTGGGTGTTACATCTGCTAGAATCTATCCCACCGAATGCAACCCATTGCCGCCACCGTTATTGGTAAGCCTTCCTTCTTTTTACCTTTGGCCTTAGGTGCCACCGCCATGGCAGCAAGGGGCAGCATCTCTTTTTCCTTTTCTTTTAGTTTCATTATGCATGACTGACCCACAACCACTGCCGACACTCTGACCGTGCCACCACTACCAGCCGCTTTGGCTGCATTATAACTGACCCTCCCACCCCTCCTTTTCCCATCTGTTCTTCCTTAGAAAGCCACCAAGAGGTCCTTGATTTGGCTTGGGAAGAAGAAATGTTGCCCAGGTATGGCTACCTAAGAGGGGTGAGTTGGATATTTAAAAATTTTAGACTTTAATATGCTGAAACTATGTGCTTGGTGAAATAAAGTAAAACACAAGTATAGATGAAGAACAATAGTGATGAAACTACACAAATATAAACACCAAGCTTTTATAGTGGATCGGCACTTACATCCACTTTCCAAGTAAACCACTTGGTAATTCAACTATAATTCACAACTAGAATTACAGTCCAATTATTTTTCGGGCTCACAATTAAACCCAGTTGGTTTTTCTTAGTTCATCAACCAAAACCGTATAAGATTATTTTCCGAGCTCATAATCAACCCAGTTGATTTTCCCCGGATCACCAACCAAAATCCCATAAGTGATTGTTTTTCTCCAGACTAATAATCAACCTCGATTGGTTTTAACCTTGGCTCACCAATCAAACCACTACAAATGTCCAACTCAATGCTTGGACCAACCCAAGTTTCTCTCGCCCAAAGAAACTTGTTAAGAAAATAAAACCAAGAATGAATACAAAAGATTAAGTTTAGAAAAATAAAACTCTTTGAAGGATCGGAAGAAGTCCGAATAATGACAGTTGAATGCTTGACTTCTTCTTGAATGCTTGAGTGATGGTGAAGCTCCTTGATTCTTGACTTGAACACTTTCTCACCTCACTTCACTCTTACTCTTACTTGTTTGAGGATGATTTGTAGTGGAAGGACAAAGGATAATTTTGAAAATAACTCCTTTTCTCTTTTCAGCTCACTCCTTTTGGTTTCTCAATGAATACTCAATAAAACACTCTAAAAGTCCTTTACAATGTTCCAAATATTTTCTTATATATCCTTGAGGTTTTCCACCATTTTAATTCATTTAGGATGTCTTTAGAAAGTGATCTAGCCAATAGAAACAAGAAAATAGCTGTTGGAAGGCATATGTGACAAAAAGGCTGCAAATTTGCCAAACTAGCCGTTACAGTGAACTTAATCGACTAAGTTTCTCTAAGTCGACTAAGCCTTAGTCTGCTCGATCTAACTTAGTGTACTAAGTGGACAAAGCTTGAAAATCTACCTTTCTGTCCTGCTGCTATTCTCTGAGATTGAGTCAACTAAGTTCCAGACTGAGTCAACTAAGTCCTCTGAGTCCTGAAATTTGATCTTTATGTGCTTTCTATCTTCTACTGTCCTCTGAGACTGAGTCGACTAACCTTCAGACTTAGTTGACTAAGTTTCCTAAATCCTAAAATTTGGCTTTCTATCACTAATACATAGTCCACTAAAACTTCTACTTGGTCGACTCAAATTGCGTGCCAAGCATGCCATGAAGTTTTTAGCAACTTTTCTTCTCCAATTTCATTTGTAGACTAAACTTGCCTTCTAAATTTGATTTAATTTTTATTAACTTTTCTTTTTAAAATGTGTCAAGTCTAGATTTTCTTCAAAGACCTCTTGAGTGGTGGTACCCAATTTAATTGATAAAAATCATTTGGAACAAGGTGAGCACTTGAAATTTAAATGATACATCCTCAAAAATAAAGTTAGACTTTATAACTAATACTCAAAACTATTTGTCATCATCAAAATCAATCTTTAGGTCAACAATCTCCCCCTTTTTGATGATGACAAAACTTGTAAGTATATGCAAAAATAATATATAGTGAGTTTCTAAAGAATTACATATTTAAAGGACATGAAACCACTAAACAATAAAAACATACTTCATTCTCAACATATACTCAATAATAACTCTTCCCCTTTTTGACAGCATCAAAAAGGATAACTCAAAAAGAGATAACCAATAAAATCAATAAAGTATATTTTCTTTAACAGTCCAAAAATATTAAGCTTCCCCTTAATATTATAATCAATTGAGTTCAATTTTTATTCAAAAATTGATTTTTCTTACTATGTGCCAAATTTCTTAGCTTCATTTCTTGCGTACTCTTGATACAACTGAATCAATTCTTGTCCTTATTGAATTTTGTATCTCATAACCAAATAAAAATCACATTATGAAAAATATCACATTATGACAAAATTTTGGTGTAATTTGATATGTTAAATTTATTTTCTCCATTTACCAAATTTTCTCCCCCTTATTGTCATTAATAGTATTTACTATAATCCAAGATATCAATTGAGTTTGAAAATGTTTCTTCAAGAGATTCAGCTTATCAAACATAAATAGATCAATGTTTCAAATTATTCTTAAACTCTAATCATGAGAGTTCATAAATTAGTTTTATTTAATATATCTTTAATCATAATCAATCATAATACTCAATTATAATAGTCAATCAAAATAACATCATCAAAATCAACAAGATAAAACATTGAATTATTTGACATGCAATTGACGGTATGATAATCAATCAAATCAAATGAGATCAAATCAAGATTAGGTCAAAGAGAAACTAGATAAAGGCTCCAAAAGTTAGGTTCAACTAGGAAATTTTTTAAGACCTTTTTGATCAAACCAAGAAGTAATACAAATCATCAATATCAAGCACTTGATCTTTTACAAATAGATGACTTATCTTAAAATACTTTGAATCAGGCAATTTTTGAGATGTTTCAATAATTATGTCTTATAAGAATGTCGAAAGTTAAATTAACTTGCAAGTTTTGACACTCAAATGGATCCTTATGCAATCAAGCTTGTCTTAATTTAAGTTTCTCAAATCATAATATAATGAGGAGTTCAGAGAACATGCTAAATTTAAAGTGAAAATCTATGCTTAATCAATTAAGATGATATATAGAGGAAATTGTATTGATTTTGAAGTCAAATCATTCAAGCCATAGTGTAAGATCATTGCAAGCATTGAGAAGTCATCAAAATCTATCAATTATAATAATTTTTTACAATACATTAAAAATATTCAAGGCAATGAATCACAATATACATACATGTCGATGGATCATCAAAATCAATAAATTCAACAAAATAATTTTAACAATTATTGATGGTGTGATGTCAAAATAAGTTTAACTTTTACCAAGTATCATCATCCATCCATTTTGAGTCCTAAGCATCCATTCCTTAAGAATTTACTTCTTTCATTTCATTGGATGCTTGGCAAACCTGCAAAAATTAGTTGCTAATTTTTGGTACCCAAGTCATCTTAGGTTCATGGAGGTTAGAGCATATGGTTCCTTTTGGAATCCAAATTTGTTTAATTAAAGTTTGGCTAATTCTTTTAATATTACAATCTAAAATTTTGTGGCCAACTTGGTTGCATTTGAAGTAAACTACAGAATGATTTTTAGGTGAAGCTCTAGTGAACATATTCTTGATAAATTCTTATTTTTTAAAAGGATTATACCCAATTTCAGCTTTATTAAAAATAGCTATTTGATTATTCAATATTGCTTGAAGCTTTTATGATTCGTGTAAACTTGTCAAGCATGGATTTTAAATTTTCAATCTCTTTTCTTAGTTTTATATTTTCTTCCAAAAGAGATTTCTCATATTTCAAGAGCTTTTCTTTTTCTTCAACTAAGAATTTTTCAGAGTTTGAAAGAATTTGTTTTTCTTCAACTAAACTTTTCTTTTCTTTCCAAAAACATCTTGTTCAATCAATATTTTATTCTTTTCTTCAGCCAAAATGTTCTTTTCTTTCAAAAAATCCTTTTTTTCAATTAAGAGCTCATTTTTTTTAGCTAAAAGAAGATTTGATCTTTTAAGCTCTTTATTTTTTAGCCTAATCTATTTAAATTCATCCATTAAATCATGAAAAGCTTCTAATAATTTATCAAAAGAAAATTTCGGAGGATTTTCATTGTTTACCTCATTGTTGTGAGCCATAAGACACATATTTGCTATACTTTCCTCCTCTGTCCTTATTTTCTTTTCTTTGCATTGCTCCCCTTTAATTATGGCTTTCTTTCTCTTTTGTTTCTTCTTCTTTTTCTTCTTTTCATCCTTATGGGCTATGAGATACTAGTTGGGGTAAGCTTCCTTGTCTTCTTGAGAGCTTGATATTTTCCTTTGATTTGCTCCCTCATAGGTTGCTTCCAATTGATCACAAATTTGTTTTGCTGAAATACAAGAAGAAATTGTATTAATTTCATTAATGTCTAATGAACAATAAAGTATAATCATAGCTTTAGTATTTAGTAGGTTCATTTTTTTATCATGCTCAAGCAATGCTTTGAAGGTGTGTGAGCCATTAATTATAATCTTCCATAAGTTATAATCATGTGCTTGTATGAAGATGCACATTCGTGCTTTCCAATAACTATAATTTAATCCATTAAGCATTGGGGATCGATCAATAGAATAACCTTCATTAAGCAAAAATTCTATTTGGATTGCCATGATCTTTTACTCTTTGATCGTTAGGTCAATAATCAAATATTAGAGCACCTGCTCTGAAACCAATTATTGCCCAAGTATGACTATCCAAGAGGAAGGATGAATTGGATATTTAAAAATTTTAGACTTTAATTATGTTGAATTTTAATACTGTGTTTGGTGAAATAAAGTAAAACACAAGTATAGATGAAGAATAATAGAGATGAAACTACACAAATATAAACACCAAGATTTTATAATGGTTCGGCACCAAACTCGGCACCTACGTCCACTCTCCAAGTAAACCACTCAAGAATTCAACTATAATTCACAACTAGAATTACAGTCCAATTGTTTTCAGACTCATAATTAAATCCAGTTGATTTTTCTTGGTTCACCAACCAAAATCGTATAAGATTATTTTCTGGACTCACAATCAATCCAGTTGATTTTTTCTGGATCACCAACCAAAATCTCATAAGTGATTATTTTTTTGGATTAATAATCAACCCCGATTGATTTTAACCTTGGCTCACCAATCAAACTACTATAAATGTCCAACTCAAGGCTTAGACCAACTCAAGTTTCACCCTCCCAAAGAAACTTGTAAATAAAATAAAACCAAGAATAAATACAAAAGATTAAGTTTAGAAAAATAAAACTCTTTGAAGGATCGAAAGTCCAAATGATGATAGTTGAACGCTTGACTTCTTCTTGAATGCTTGAGTGATGGTGAAGCTCCTTGATTCTTGACTTGAACACTTCCTCACTTCACTCTTACTCTCACTTCTTTGAAGATGATTTGTAGTGGAAGGACAAAGAATAATTCTAAAAACAACTCTTCTCTTTTCAGCTCACTTCTTTTGGTTTTTCAATGAATACTCAATAAAACACTCCAAAAGTCCTTTACAATGCTCCAAAGATTTTCTTATATATCCTTGAGGTTTTCCACTATTTTAATTTATTTAGGAAATCTTCAGAAAGTGATCTAGCCATGAAAAATAAGAAAATAACCGTTGGAAGGCATATGGGATAAAAAGACTGCAAATATGCAAAACTAGCCATTATAGTGAACTTAGTCGACTAAGTTTCTCTGAGTCGACTAAGTCTTAGTCTGCTCAATCTGACTTAGTCTGCTAAGTGGACAAAGCTTGAAAATCTACCTTTCTACCCTGCTGTTGTTCTCTAAGATTGAGTTAACTAAGTCCTCTAGGTTCTAAAATTTGATCTTCTGTGCTTTCTGTCTTCTGCTATCCTCTGAGATTGAATCGACTAACCTTCAAACTTAGTCGACTAAGTTTTCTAAATCCTGAAACTTGGTTTTCTATCACTGATACATGGTCGACTAAAACTTCTACTTGGTCGACTCAAATTACGTGCCATGAAATTTTCAGCAGCTATTTTTCTCTAATTTTATTTGTAGACTAGACTTGCCTTCTAAATTTGATTTAATTCTTATTAACCTTTCTTTTTAAGATGTGCCAAGTCTAGATTTTCTTCAAAGACCTCTTGAGTGGTGGTACTCAATTTAATTGATAAAAATCACTTGGAACAAGGTGAGCACTTGAAATTTAAACTATACATCCTCAAAAATAAAGTTAGACTTTATAACTTATACTCAAAACTCTTTGTCATCATTAAAATCAATCTTTAGGTCAACAAGAAAGAAAGAAAGAAAAATAAAGAGAGAGGATAGTGAGAGAAAGGGAAGAAAAAAGAGAGAGGAAGAGAGCAAAAGAGAGAAAGAGGAAGAGAGGGGGAAGGAAAAGAATTTATCCTTTTTGATGAACCCATCTCATGGATTGGACCCCAATCTGATTGAGTTTAGGTCAACCCAAACCATATAAATCTAATTCATGAACCAACCCAAACCATGACCTATATCAAGGTCAGACTGAGAGTCACTTTCTATTTACCTTAATTTATCCTTGAATTGAAGGCTAATGGAATTTGTGAATTGCTTGTACTAGAGCCTTCATCACCGGAGGAGCACAAATCTGGACATCGGGCTGTGAAGATTGTAGAATTTTGGATCCGATCGACTATAAGTTTCATTTATCTTTAGAATTTCACTTAACATATTTCTTATATCTTTTGATTTAGAAATTATATAAAAATTATAGTATTTAGAAAAATTAAAAGTTTGGAGAAGTACACATCTTATGAAATTCAAAATCATGGATCAAGCATAGTGTTAACCTACTTGTTTATAAATTTTAAATACAAGGACTCCTCTATTTTGTATGATTTTATGCTTGCATGAATTTTTGAATGCAAAATATTATTTTATTTTCAAAAATAAAGTATAAAAATTTATAATATGGAATTGAGTGTGTTGGTTATAAGAAAAATTTTCTAGTTAGACTATGATCTAGCCAATGGGATTGATCATTAGCCAAATGATTAGAAACTAATAACTCTTGCCTAGCTAGTTGGGACTGATCTTTGGCAAAGTTAGTCTTTCTAGGCTTACCCAGTTGAGGCTGATCACTGGCACACGCGGATGCGTTATATGTTTGTTTTCAGGACTAATCTCTTTATCCTATCATAGGACTAATCATAACCATGTGAATCATAGCTAGTTTTCTTTTGGGCCTAACTAGTAGGCTTGATCACTGGAACACACTGATGGATCACGTGTTCTGTATTCAGGGGTTAGTCTCTTTCAAGCTTTGTTACGGGGCTAATTGTGGTCGTAATCACCGAAAACTGAGAAAGAATTTTAAATTTTATTATTATGCATGGCATATTTGAAAATTAAAATTATATTAGTTTATAAATTTATTATTATCAATTGTTATATTTGGAAAAAAATTTAATCATGCTTGATCTCTCAAAGATATTGGTAACTTACTGAGCCTATATAGCTCATTCTTTCTTTACTTTTTTTCAAATCCAGAAGAGCATATGGGGACAAGGACCGAGCAGTGAGGAGCTTAGAATCTTAGAGGACATTTACTTTTTGAATAATTATTGATCTTGATTTATGTTAAGGAACCTTATGAGTTATTAGTGAAGTATTTTTATTTAAGTCAATAAAATTAGAAGTTTGCTTTTACTACCACTGCCTGATTATGGTTTGATATAATATTTTTGAAAGTGAAGGCAGGCCTTCCACATTGTTAGCCCTAGAATTGATTTTGATGAGAACAAAATATTTTAGTGTATATTTAGTTACTAATGAGTTGTTTAAGCTCTTGCTAAGAGATTTCAAGAAGCTAAAGCCATGTTTCAAAGAATCCGTGCTTCCCATCTTGAAAATCCAAGGAATCAAGGTTCAAAGGGGCCACACCATGAAAAATCATGTGAAGAATGCCTAAAGCCAACTCTAAGTGTTAAAGAATCGACTCTAGCACGCTAACATCAGGTGGCATAGGCCTCGAGTCGATTATGAAAAATCTTTAGCCAACTCTCTCAAGAAAGACAGAGAGCATGTTTTTTGAGATTAGTCCTCGAGTCGATCTCTGAAGACTTCAAGTCGACTCGAAGACAACTTGAGTCAACTCCTCTTGATCTGTTCGAGTCGACTCCACTACGACTGACAAGCTTCTATGACTAGTTTTTCAGAAGTTGCAATTTTGCATAGAAGCCTTCCAATGGCTAGTTCTCACCCTCCCCAATAGCTAGAAACCCAATTTTGAACATTATAATAAGGATATATGGGTGCCAAAATGAACACCGAAAAAAAAAGAAAATAAAAGGCCAAAAATCAACTTGAGCATTTAGTGAGCTTTCAAGAATAAAGATTCAATTCCAACCACCTGCTTCTTGAGCATTCAAGTGATTTTCAAGAGAAAAAAGGGCTCATTGATTGCAAAGCTTCTCATCTCTTCAACTTAAGCTACATCGACTTTTTTGTTTCCTCTTAAAGGAGCTTTTCATTTGTGCTTCACATTGTATTTAAATTTTCAGATGTAACAAGTTTCAATTTCAGGGATAGACTCATCCAAGCCTTGAATTGGATTTTATATAAACCTAGGAGTAGCTTAGGGAAAGATTTTGCTTAGTGTGCCTAAGAAAAACCAACTAGATTTAATTATGATCCTAGTAAAAAACTTGGATTGTAATCTTGACGATTATAGTTGATTTTTTTAAGGGATTGCTTGGGGAGTGGATGTAGGTACTGAATTTAGTAAAAAACCACTATAACATATTATCTTTGTGTATGGTTTAGATTGCTTTTTCTTTGGTCTATTTACTTTATCATATTTCTTCTATTTACATATTGCTTTCACTACACTCTCACATAGTTTATTTCATTTGAGTACATATGTGCTTTTAAGTTTCAAAAAGTTTTAGAAAATCCAATTCACCCCTCCTAGGTTCTCTCTCTAGGAAGCAAGTGGTATTAGAGCCTTGGTACTCTTTGACTTGTTGATTTAGCGATTTAGAGTAAAAGATCTTATGGCAACCCAAATAGGTGCCCTTATTGAAGGGCAATCTACAAACAGACCTCCTTTATTTAACAGCACTAACTATACATATTGGAAAGCATGCATGCATATATTCATTCAAGCACTAGATTATGACCTTTAGAGTGTTATAATCAATAGCCCACACACATCTACTGTTATGCAGATGGCATTATCACTCCCAAACCTAAAGAGGATTAGAATGACCTTGATAAGAAAATGGCTCGGCTAAATGCTAAAGCCATGAATCTTCTATATTATTCTCTTGATGCTAATGAATTTAATAGAATTTCAACTTATACTTCTGCTAAAGAAATATGAGATAGACTTAAGATTATCCATAAGGATACAAATCAAGTTAAGAAATTCAAGATTAACATGTTCATACATAAGTATGAATCGTTTAAAATGGAGCAAAATAAATCTATAACTAAAATTTTTACTTGTTTTATTGATATTATTAATGTTTTTAAAAGTTTAGAAAAATCTTAAACTAACAGTAAGCTTGTTTGAAAAAATTTTATGTCATTTTCTAAAGCTTGGGAGGCCAAAATGATAGCAATTTAGGAAGCCAAGGACCTCAACATTTTGCCCTAGAAGAAATACTTAGTTCTCTCATGACTCATGAGTTAACCATGAAGCAAAAAACTGAAGAAGGCACAAAGAAAAGGAAGACTGTTGCTCTCAACTCTACTGTCAAGGAGACTGATGAAAGTGAAGATTCAGAAGAAGATGAAGATGAGGACATGGCCCTCATAACAAGTTCAGAAGGTTCATGAGAAAAAAGATAGAACTTCAAGAGAAAACCATTCTCCAAGGGTGAGCCAAGCAAAGAAAAAGAAAAGGATAAGGATAAAAAGCTATCTGTACGCTATGAATGCAAGAAGCCAAAGCATTTTAAGATTGATTGCCCTCTCCTCAAGAAATCCTCAAAGATGATGAAGAAAAAGGCAATGATGCCATTTGGAGTGATAGCGAGGATTCAAGTTTTAATGAGGAAGCACAAGTAGTAAATCTATACCTTATGGCATAAGAAGAAGAGATAACATCTATAATCAACATTACAAGAAAATACAGTATTAGCAACGAACATTAGCAATGGCATTTTTGCCATTGCTAATAATGGATATTAGCGACAGAATTAAAGATGGCAAAATTGCCATCGCTAATAACACTTTACCGAAAGCTTTAACGACGGAATCTTAGCCACATCTAATAGTTATTAGCGATGGCAGTGGCGACGATCATGTCGTTGCTATAGTTATTATTAATGGTAATAGTGATAAAAATTAGTCATCGCTAATACTAAGTAATTTTATTTTTTAATTAAATTTTATTATTATTAGCGATGGCAGATAATTAAATTTATTAGCAATGGCTTTGGCCATCATCAATGGTCAGACTGCATTGCTAATACGGTATTAGCGACGACAAAAATGCCATCACTAAATGTCGTCGCTAATTTTAAATTTTTTTCTATTTTTCTCTAAATATGGTATAGTTGTAGAATTTAAAGACTATCTTCATCGTTCATTATTAAATAATTATCATTAGAGTATCATTACAAAAAATCATCTCAATCCGATAGACCTAGCTATGTCGATCAATAAAATTTAATTTCAATGGCTACAAATAACCGCATGATAATTTGATAGATAGAGATCATTGATAGATCTGAAATCTTGCAATAATGATCTCAATGATATTTGTAGCATACTATCAAAATTTTACTTCAATCGGATATTATTATCATGATCAATTTAGCACGGGATGATTTGAACCATTAAATGAAAAACGAGTAATCAAAAGGCCAAATAACATCCGATTATTAGATGACCTTTTAGATAAATGATCTTTGCTACTATTTTGATTATTTATATAGTGATGATCATAAAATTCAAACTATGCATATATGAACAATCCAAAATTGTCTCTTAATACTCATTCTTAAAGTCCTTAAGTAATTATACTTGTGCTTTTGTAAGATCTGCTTAACATGGTGGTTCATATATTTATGGTTTGAATTTTATGATCACTACCATACAAAATTAAAGTAGTAGCAAAGATCATTTATCTAAAAAATCACTAGATAAATCATATGCTAAATCAGTATGCTCATCTGCATTGCATTTGTCTGAAGAAGCTTGGTTCTCTTTATTTCTCGAAGGTTTGTGCTTTACAAGATCATGCAAGATTTGAATTGGTTGGCTTAGTTCAACATTGAAGGGGGCCAACCGCTTTGCCTTTGGTTGCATTTCCGTGCATTGAAATTTACTTCAGAACTTGTCAAAGGCATGAGATATATACTACATTTTTTCTGGAAGAAAACCAAGGTAAGCAAAATGGTAGAAAATACCTTTCAGAATCAGATTGTGTAGAAGATGTTGCCAAATCATCAGCAGAGGGTACAGGAGATCTAGCCCTTTTGGTTCCATTACGAAAAGAAGGCCTCAGTGGAGATGAAGTTCCACTATCATGTGCATCAAAATGAGACACCACTTGGTGATTGATCTGTTGAGATGGGAACTTATCATAATTTACCAGAGACTTCCTTCGACGGCCCAATCTAGGAGTGGATATATCAGACCTAAAAAACAATTGCAACAGATATGATCCATCCAGATAAAAAATATAAAAATGAAGAAATAGCAAAAGCAATGATGATTTCTTACTGCCAGGAATACAATAGAACTAGTTAAAGACCTACACGTTGCACGGGGCAGATAATTACAGCTTGTAATTATTAAGATTTTTTAATAATAAATATTCATAATAAATATTCTTTAGTTTTTTTTAATATTTTTATTTTATTTTACTTATTTATTATATATATATATATTATATTTTTTATTATTTTATAAAATAATATTTTATTATTTTTTCTTCTTTCTTCCTCTTCTCATACCTCTTGCCGTCCCACCATGACTCCCCTTCTCTCTCGACAAACATCGATCCCGATCGCACCCCCGCCGCCTCTCTTCTTCTCATACCTTCTCTACGCCCGCCGGTGCCGCCCCACCCCCTTACTACCTTACCACCGCTCCCCTTCTCTCTCAGCAAACACCGGTACCGATCGCACCCCCCGGTGCTCCTGCTAGTACCACCACCCCCGGCACCACCACTAAAGGAAGAAAAAATTCTCTCTTCTTTTCTTTTCTTTTTCTTTTCTTCCTTTTTTCCTCTCTCTTTTTTTTTTTTTGCTTCTTCATCATCTTCTTCTTCTTCCTCTTCTTCTTCGTCTTCTACTTCATCTTTGGATGCTTCATCTTCCACCTCCATTTGATCCCCTGGATCAAAGGCACAGCCACATGGTAGTGGCCAGCGATAGCCGGGGCTGCCTCAGCACAGCCCAAGGAACCCAGACCGACGGCCAACGGTGACCACCGGTGGTGGAAAAACCAAAAAGGAGGGGCATAACCAAAGAAAAAAATAAGGGATTTCAAGCCAGAGCTCGACATGTGACACATTGGGAGGGTTTTAGCTTTTTGAGTTAGCAACACTATAATACTCTACAAAGTATTATTATATATATAGGGGCAGACTCAGGTAAGGTCGATTGAATTTGAGCTCAGATCCGATCAGATCAAAACTAGACAATAAAGTTCTATATTGATAATCCAAGCCATTGGATGTGATCTACTATCTCAAAATTATTTGTACACCAAAAATCATATAATTTGAAAACTCCTTGCCAAGGTTCACGGACTTAGTACCGGCACCCATGCTAGTTGCCGACTGGTATGGTATGGTATCATACCATACCATACCGTACCATCCCATACCATCAATAAAAAAATCCCATCCAATGGTCCCAAAAAAAAAGAAAATAAAAAACCGCTCCGTATCAATGTCGTACCGATCCGTACTGGACCAAACCGCCTAGTATCGGCCCGTACCGTACCATACCAACCGATTTGATCCGATTCAGGCCATTTTTTGAAAAATCAGCATGAACCGCTTTGGTTCCCCATCGGTAGGGTATAGGGTGTACCAACTGGTTCGACCGGTACGAAAAACCATGCTCCTAGCCCATGTATCAAGTGATCAAAAAATATATTTAATTCAATTTTATTTAGGCTGTTCAATTTTTGACTACTTAATGCATAAGCTAGGGGTCTTTAAATCATATGATTTTTTGTGTGCAAGAAATTTTGAGATAGTAGATCATATTCAACGACTTGGATCATTGATGTAGGACCTCGATTAAAGAGTTTTTACATAACCAGATCTGAGTCCAAATCTTGTCAATATGATTCTAGCCTGGCTACATACATATATAATGTTTTATAAAGCACACCAAAATGCAGCAAGGTTTCAAAATGGACCCATATATCTATCTTTGGGCTATTAATTTATAACTAACATATAGTGAATGATGTTATTATAAGCTATGCAATGATACATTATTTCAATCAAATATCTACTAAGACCGTTCGAAGAAGAGCAAAGAATTAAAAAATCAGTCAAAAAATAAAAAAAGAAACTCACCTTTGCACTTCTTCATGAGAAACATCAGACTTCTGGATGGAGCGATTGCTTTCAAAAGCCGAAGATCGTGACCTTATCCTTTTAAAGATTTAGCATTCTCAGTTTCAAAGTGCATATTTTTATAAGTTTGCAATCTATCAATAGGAATCAAGAAGAGAAATCAAACACTCAACACAGTTTAGATGATTGAACATTTCAAATATGAATAAAGAGCTATGAGAAAGCTGAAAAATATAGCAAATGAAACTCTAAGTAACATAAAATGCCTTGATGCAGGTGCGCATGGTATACAGGAAATTCAGAAATGATGAATGATTAAGATTAGGATCGTATTGTAAATTGTGAAGGGGTCAAATTAAATATGGCCATAAATTATAAGATTCTTTTCAATTCCTTTAAAACAATAAAAATAAGATTCAAAGATAAAAGCATAATTAAATTTGATTAAATAAATAATGAGAAAGTGCACTTTTTGACAACTAAGGTTATAAATATCATGCTCCAAAGCCAGACTTAGGCCATGCTACCGGGAGTACAGCCCATGATAGATAACACAGCCATGCTACCGGCAACATACGGCAGTGGACGGCTGGCGGTGATGACCTGCCAGCAAGAAAAACCATGGGAAAAAGGCTCAAAAAAACAGGGGAACCAGGCCTTTTTGTCCTCTTTGGCCGTTGGCCGTTCACCGGCGGTCATGGCCTCGCTGTGGAGGTACGTAGGGAGGCCAGGGGACTCGGCTCAGGGTTTGGTGTCCAAAGACGGTGGTACAGGTGGCCAGAAAAAGGGGAAAGAACGCTAGAAAACAGGGGATGTAGAATTGAGGCCCTTCTCGGTGTTTTTCCGGCTAATTTCTTGGCCGGCCAATTTCTTGGCCGGCCGATTTCTTGGCTGTTGGCCGTTCACCGTAGCCGATTTCTTGGCCGGCGACAACCCTAATCACAAGGGAAGAAGACGGATGGACCGGCTCAGGGTTTTGAGTCCAAAGACCGTGGCGCAGGTGGCCAGAAAAAGAAGAAAAAACGCCGGAAAACAGGGGATGTAGAATGGAGTCCTATCTCTGGTTTTCCGGCCAATTTCTTGGCCGTTGGCCTTTCACCGTAGCCGATTTCTTGGCCGGCGACAATCCTAATCACAAGGAAAGAAGAGGGATGGATCGGCTCAGGGTTTTGTGTCCAAAGACGGTGGCGTAGGTGGCCAGAAAAAGAAGAAAAAACGCCGGAAAACAGGGGATGTAGAATGGAGGCCCTGTCTCTGGTTTTCCGGCCAATTTCTTGGCCGTTGGCCGTTCACTGTCGCCGATTTCTTGGCCGGCGACAATCCTAATCACAAGGGAAGAAGAGGGATGGATCGGCTCAGGGTTTTGTGTCCAAAGACGGTGGCGCGGGTGGCCGGAAAAGGAGAAAGAACGCGTGAAAACAGGGGATGTAGAATAGAGCCCCTTCTCGGTGGTTCTTGGCTGTTGGCCGTTCACCGGCGCCGATTTTTTGGCCGGCGACAATCCTAATCACAAAGGAAAGTTGAGGAAGAGGGGGATTGGGGCTCTTACCGGCTCCGGCGACTGCTGCGGTCTTGATTTCCGGCGGCCATCGTGCTAGGGATCATTGAACTCGAAGGGAGAAAAGAGAGAGCAAGAAGAGGGAAGCAATAGTGGTGAAGGATGGTGAACAGAAGAGAGACTCTATTTATAGAGGGACGTAGGGTCCGGTGACTGGACTCCAACTTCGTCCGGTGATCGTACTCCGTCGGAGAGGAGGAGCAACGGTAGCCTTCCGCTGCTCTGTGTTGTGGTCCAGGTGGGCTGGGCCACTCCTGGGCCTGGCCTGTCAAGTGGACCGGGCCATGACAATGAATATCGCGTCCAAAAAAAAAAAAAAAGTATGTTGAATTAATTAATATAATTTTATCACATCACATAATCCATAGAATATCTAAATTAATATGGTTTTATGTGAACTAAGATGTAAGCACGGTTGATGTCTAATGGCTTGTGTCATTGGAAACTATTTGCATAACGAGGTATGATAAAAATATCACTAACTATGATGAAATATTGGAAAAAAAACATCGCCCAGGAGAAAAAGGATACCACCCACGACTCTTTTAGTGAATGGCCACTCTACCATGCAGTTTGATATGGAAGTTGCATGATCCCGTGGTTTTTACTAGCTTGCAATGACTTTCAATAAGCACATATAAAAATATCACTAACTATTATATATTAATCAGCATAAATTATTAAAATGATAAAAATACAACCAAAATAGAATGATAAATTCACCTTCTATTATGAAAATCAATGGGATTATAATGTTCCAAAAGATTATATTTTGGCATCTCCAAATCTTCTTCTCGCTCATAATATTTTAGATATATCATGAAGCAATCAAGTAAAATCCTAGCTATAGTTACAAAAAAATATATGAAATAGGAAAATATTTTATAAAAAAACTTCTCAAAAATCTAGTCATCATTTTCAATTTTTTGAAATATAAATAAAATTTTACTTTTTAATAAAAATAAATCATTTCTATAATTTTTCTTGTAAGCAAACATAGATATTCCATAACACCACGCATATACAAAGTGTCAAACTCTGGTACTCAAACTTCAAAGCCTCTAATAAATATAATGAAGTAGTTTCAACTTATCAATAAATAAAATTAGCCATCATTAATGTAAATAGATTAAATGGAACTAGCAATTGTAATTTAGAAATAGACTTCATCTTTTCAAAAAATTCAATAAGCTTTGAGGTCCTGGAAGTATACCCCGTTGTACTTTGAAAGAAATATCTTTAAGCATATCCGGAATAATGCACTTATCACATTGCAATTTTCTCGTTAGGAAATAATTTTTGAACACTATATAGGTATAATGATGATTGTTTATTCAAAAAATTTAAATATATTAAATTACTCCTTGAAATAATAATTATTACAATAATATTAGCAGACATTATGAACAATAGTAAAAAAATAATGAACTTATCTTTTTTTTTTTTGATAAAAATAAAATAATACCTAGTTGAAAACCTGCATGTTGCATGGGATAGATAATTATGCTTGTAATTATTAAATTTTTAATAATAAATATTTTTTAATTTTTTTAATATTTTTATTTTTATTTATTTATTTTATATAT
The DNA here is from genome assembly GCA_006176705.1 of Cocos nucifera. Classification (NCBI taxonomy): domain Eukaryota; kingdom Viridiplantae; phylum Streptophyta; class Magnoliopsida; order Arecales; family Arecaceae; genus Cocos; species Cocos nucifera. The sequence continues at coordinate 940,460 of QRFJ01000244.1, forward strand.
ATATATATTATTTATTATTATTTTATAAAATAGTATTTTATTTTTTTTATTTTTTTATTTTTTTTTTACATTCATCGATGCCGCTCCATCATCACTTTTTTTTTTGATAAATATCAATTTCTATCGCATCCCTCGATGCTCTCTATGCCTACAAATGCCTAGCATAGATCATCAATAATAATAATAATAATAATAATAATAATAATAATAATAATAAATTTAAATCTTTCATGATTTATTAGGCTCACTCTAAGTATCCTGATAAATAAATAAATAAATAAATAAAATCTCTCTCTCTCTCTCTCTCTCTCTCTCTCTCTCTCTCTATTTTTCCTTTCTTTTCTTTTCCTTTTCTTTCCTTTTTGCTTTTTCCTTTCTTTTCTTTTCTTCTTCTTCTTTCTTTTTTTTGCCACCCTCCGCCTCCTTCCGGTGAAAGTTCCGGTGGCAGCCGCAGGCGGTACAGCGGAGCGCGTCCAACATCCCCTCCTCGCCAGCCGCCATGAACTCCCCTTATCCGTCTACTGTGTGGCCTTCAATACTCAAGGCGTGGTTCTTGAGGCACTCTTTATACCTCCCTCTGCCTCCCCCACCGCTCACCTTCCGGTTACTCGACCCGGCCGCCGCCCCGGCTGATACCATCCCCCTTCCCCTCCTCCTCCTCCTCCACCGGCAACTTTCCCTCCTCCAGTGGCGCCTCGCCCGGAATTCCCCAGTGGGGGCTCGTAGCCAGAGCCCCCAGGCAACCCGATCTCCTCCTCCGGGTCGTCGTGATCGTCGAAGTCCATCTCTACTCACGGCGTGGTTCTTGAGGCACTCTTTATACCTCCCTCCGCCTCCCCCACCACTCACCTTCTGGTTACTCGACCCCGCCGCCGCCCCGGCTGATACCATCCCCCTTCCCCTCGTCCTCCTCGATCCTCCTCCGCCGGCGACTTTCCCTCCTCCAGCGGCGCCTCTCTCGGAACTCCCCAGCGGGGGCTCATAGCCGGAGCCCACAGGCAACCCGATCTCCTCCTCTGGGTCATCGGGGTCGTCGTTGGAAGGGTCAGCAACACCTCCGGCAGCTCCACTGATTCCGGCTCCGGCGACTTCCACCAAGTTCCCCTTCCGCATAAGAAAGGGGCTTAGACCGCTTTCCCCTTTCTTGTCTCCCTCTCCCTCCCCCAGTCTTAGGTATGTAGGACCCTTAAATCCAAACGCATCCGTCTCATGCTCTATGTTTTTAAAAATTAGCTCTTTTTCTTTTTTGGAACCGATCGACAAATATGAATCATCGATGTATCTATATGATGGTGGTTGTGCATGGCACAACGGGGGTGATACGCGAGGACCTGCCGCAAGACCTGTGCGCATTTGCGATCTCATCGTCGTCCACGAGGTGCATGCTGGAAAGCATCCCGCACAACGGGGGGCCCACCGAGTACCAGTGCCTGACGTCGGAGGTGGTGGTGGTGGAGCGGATGTCGGATTGGATCGAAATCGATGAGCGTGTGAGAGCGTGCGGCGTGGACCGTAATTCCATTGGGATCTCCTCCAACTCGCTTCTTGGGCCGCAGTTCACCGAGAAAATCTGCTCTCCAACGTCATCGACCTCTCGGCTAACAACCTATTTATCCAAACTATAAAAATTAATTTAATTAAATTTATTTTTTAAATAAAATTTTAAAAAAAATATTATAAAAAAATAATTTATATTTAATAAAATTATTTAATAAACATTTTTATCAATATTTAAAAAATAATTTATATTTGATAAATCTTTCAAAAAAAATATTTTTAACTATCAAATTACGAAAAAATATATATATAAATTTACTTTATAATTAATATTATTTAAATAGATAAATAATTTTAAATATTCATTATAATTAATTTTATTTTAATTTTTAATTTTTTTATTCCATTAAAATAAAATAATAAAAGAATAAAAAAATATATTAAAATTTAATCAATATGAATATAATTGAATCAAAGATAATATATATTAAATATTTTATATAATTTTTATATAATAATATATATGTATCAAAATATATTATTTGCTAAATAAATAATAAGAAGATTAGGTAAAAATAAATAAGAATAGTTATGATAAATAATAATTTTAAGTAAGGATATTTTTATCATAAAAAATTAATTTTTTTACTTCTGCTTTTAAGAAAAAGCTTTAATTTTTTTCTTCTTCTCCACAACAGAAAAATTGCTTCTACTACCACTCAAAAATAGATTATTTTTTAAAATAAGTTTGACTAAACATTCTATTTTTTAAAAATAAATATTTTTTTAAAAAAATAAATATTTTTTCTTTCTAAAAGTTTGGCCAAACAGGCCCTAAACCCATTACGATGTGTAAATAAATCTCTACCCCTTTTGTTTTTACAATTAACTAGCAATATCTTTATTGGCGGTGTTTGAATACATTCACCTAAAAGTAAATAGAGAAGAAAAATTCATTCCATTGCATCAGTTCTGCTGAATATTCTGAGAGAGAAAAATGAAAGATGATTCATCAACTAATGAAGACATTTGAGAAAAATGAAACTTTTCTTTAGAAAGTGGAAACTAATTCTATGGTATGTTCAATCCTCATGACCGCATTATCTTACATAGTAAGCACTTGTATAGGAGACTCTTACTACAGCTTTGATAACATAAACCAAAGTATAAAGGAGCAACTGTAGCCATTTACCCAAACAAACTCCCTGGGAGCTTCTAGCAGAGACCGGGTGCAAACCAAATAGGCTTCATCGAATCATTTGATGGCCTTGCCCACCCACACCAGATGAATTCATAGCTGCCATTCTTTTTGTTCAGCATTTCTATATGACGGAATTTGCTCTTGAATCTCTGAAAAATGTCATCAGGAGCTTCAAAATAAATGCAATCCTCTTCGAATCCAGCAAAATCACTCGCGCAGATCATCGAGCAGTGATCTTCTGCCCAGAACAATGCCTTATCTTCGATGCTTTTGATCTAGGACCACTGGAGCAGCCGTCCGCTCAAATCCAGCTTGAAAAGCTTCAAGTCCTTGACATCATCATCTCGGTAATAAAACTTGGGATCATGGGCAAGCAGCAACAGCTCGGTTTTAGATGCCTTCACTAACAAAAATTTGGCAGGCGATGGGCTTAGGCACTGAAAAGATCGATTTGCAAGTAGCAGCTGCATAGACGGTAACAATTCCATTGATGTCCAGCGTGTAGAATCGCCCGACCACGAAATCAAAAGGAACGGGTGAATTGGTTTTTAGCTCCAAGTCTACAAAAGTGCACATGATGCCGACCAAAGTTTTCGCGGTTGGACAACAAAAATTATTTGAGAAGCTAAGTTGACAATACCATAACACTTCTCCATAGAATATTATTATATTATAATATATATATATAAGACCAAAACTTTGATTGAAATTAAAACTTAAAATAAATATTTATTTATTGATAGAAAATATTAGAGAAGATGTAGTCATTATTTATGTTATAATAATCTATTATGATGATAAATAATGAAAAATAATAGAAAATCACCATATTATAATTTTTTTTTGTGTCGTTCATCCAAAATCATACTTTGCCTTCCACCCAATAATAATAATAATAATAATTTTAAAAAATGATAAGAGCCAGCGATCCAGCATGAATTTTATATTATTTATGGAGGATGGATGAGACCGTTATAATTAAAATCTAAAACCTACCACCGAGTTCTCCAAGAAAATAAGGAAGAGCGAAGAGAAGTGATGGGGATCCAACACCAGCTCTTGAGGAATGCATCCTAGGCTCCATCGAAAACTCTAATAGCTCTTATGATACACTCCATAATTGGTAAAGATTTAATTGACAAATTAATAGAGCAAGAACCGAGGAAGAAGAAGAAGAATAAGGAGAAGAAGAAAGGAGATAGAAGTTTTATTATTCTTGGCTTCTGTGTGTACGATTGGATTTTGGTATTTATCCAAGGAGGACAAGTTGAAATTGTTCTCCTCTTCAAATAATAGACTTGTAACTTGTATAACTAACTGCAAATCTAATATGGACTTCATAACTTTTGCCAACTTAGCATGACAACTAACTAATTACAATTGACTAATTATAACATTAAAACATCTAACATATCAATTCTTGCCCCCTAAGAACAACCTTGTCCCCAAGGTTGAAGTTTGGAAACCTATGCTGAAACTCTTCAATATACTCCCAAGTAGCATCTGCAAGAGAGTAATTTTTCTAGCGAATAAAAAGTTGAGCAGCTGGTTGACCTTGTCATTTCACTAGCCTTTTGTCAAGTATAGCTAAAGGCTTAAAAGTATAGCTAGAATTACAAAGAGTGACAGGCAATGTGTTTGAATTGTTTAGAATGCCCACAAATTTCTTCAATTATGATGCATGAAATGTGGCGTGAATCAAAGAATCTGCAGGTAGTGCCAATTTATATGCCACTGCACCAATCTTATCAATGACCTGATAAAGCCCAAAATACTAAGAAGATAGTTTCGGTACCAATCTAGAAACTATAGATTTTTGTTTGTGAGATTGTAGCTTGATGTACACCCAATCACCAATTGCAAATTGCCTCTCAGACCTATGTCTATCTGCCTATTGCTTCATCCTATTCTAAGACTTCAACCATGTCCTCCCTATCTTGCAACTGTTGATCAATAGCAGCTACAGCAATATCCCCAAGAAAGTAAGGAATATGAATCGGAGGAGGATAACAATAAAGAACTTCAAAAGGTGAAACTTGAATAGCTGAATGAAAACTAATGTTGTACCAATATTTAGCTAATGATAACCACTTGCTCCAATTATGAGGCTATGAGGCCTCTCAGTAGTCATGCACCTAAGGTAGCCTTCCAAAACATCTATTAACTACCTCTATCTAGCCATCCATTTGAGAATGATTTGAAGTGGATAGATGCAAATCAACTCCTTGCAACCTGAATAGCTCCCGTCAAAACTTGCTAGTGAATACGGCATCCCTATCACTTACTATGGTTTGAGAGTTGCCATAGAGCTTGTAAACATTATCCACAAAGGCTTGTACAACAATAGAAGCTGAGTATGGAAGAGAGAGAGCAATAAAATAAGCATACTTATTTAGTTTATGCACAACTACCATAATAGCTTCCTTTCCTTTTCATTGGATTTAGGCAACCATTCTATAAAATCCATGGAAATATCAATAAAGATTCCTTCTAGTATGGGTAAGGGCTGTAAGAGACCAGATGTTGCTACATTCTCAGATTTGCAGGTCTAACAAACTGAACATTCTCTAATATAATTTCCAACTATCTTCATTATTTCCTTTCAATACAATATAGCAGCAATCTTTTTGATAGTAACTGACATATCAATATGGCCTTCTATACTACTATTATGGAATAAATCCACAATCTTTTTCCTCAACTCTTCATTCCATCCCACCGCCAGCTTGCCATTCTTTCTCAGCAAACTATTATCCCATGTGAACTTACGATGAGAAGCAGGATTTTGCTACAATTGAGAGATCAATTGCTATAAATTCTCATCTGAAATCCAACTCCATTTAATGTTTTCTAACAAATCTGTAGAAACACTTGAAATGGCCAAGCAAAGTAACTCAGAATCAGGCAACCTTGATCAACCATCTGCAACCATATTTTCTTTCTCCTTTTTATAACATATATCAAAGTCATACCCCATCAACTTAGCCACCCATTTAAATTGGCAAGGAAAATTAGCTTTTTGTTTTAGAAGGTACTTCAAACTTTGATGATCCGTTCTGATCAAAAAATGCATTTTCCTTAAGTAGCGCTCCCATTTTTTTATTACATACAAAATTCCTAACATGTCCTTTTCGTATGCTGATCGGTGCTGATGTTTAGCTGACCAGGATTTACTAATATAGGCAATGGGATGACCTTGCTGCATAAGAACAGCTCCAATGCCGGCCCATGATGCATCAGTCTCTATAATAAATTCCTTGGAGAAATCAGGAATGTGCAAGTACAAAAGTTGAGGTCATTGCATGCTTCAAGACTTTAAAAGATGTAGTAGCTTCTGCATTCCATTCAAAGGAATCTCTTTTAAGCAAATCAATCAATGGCTTGCAAATTTTTTCATAGCCTTTAACAAATCTTCTATAATAGCTCGTGAGGTATAAGAATCCCCTCAACTACTTGATTGTTTTTGGTATGGGCCATTGCTTTACTGCTTGTATCTTCTTGGGGTCAATAGCTACACCTTTAATTAGCTGAAATTAAATGTCCAGGATATTTTACCTCAGATCCTCCAAAGACACACTTACTTCTTTTGGCCACCAATGAGTGCTTCCGAAACAGCTGTAAAGTTATGGACAAGTGATCTACATGATGTTCAACACTCTTACCATACACCAATAGATCATCAAAAAATATCAAAATAAACTTCCTAAGATAAGATTTGAATATATCATTGATCAAGCTCTGGAAAGTAGATGATGCATTTGTCAATCCAAATGGCATGACTATAAATTTGTAATGGTCATCATGTGTTTTGAAAGCTGTTTTGTATATATCAAGTTGATGCATGCAAATCTGGTGGTAACTAGACCTAAGATCAATTTTAGAATAAATCTTGGAGCCATACAATTCATCTAAAAGTTCTTCAATAACAGGGATTGGAAACTTATTTTTGATGGTGATGCTGTTGAGGCCTTTATAGTCAATACATATTCTTCACGTGTTGTCCTTTTTCTTAACTATCATCATAGGAGAGGCAAAGGGACTATTGCTAGGCTGAATAACTCCAAATTTAAGCAATTCTTTCATGATTTCTTCAATTACATTCTTTTACAAAGAAGCATATCTGTATGGCCTCATGTTTACTGGTTGTGCCCCCTCTTAAAGTGAAATTTTATGATCTTGCTCTCTATGAGGAGTTAACCCTCTAGGTTCTTAAAAAACATCAGCAAATAATTATAAGATACTCTCCAATGCTGAATCTAAGACCTCATTATTGGTGGAAATAATTGCTTGAGACCTCAATTCTGCTATAGCAACCACTTGTATATTGCACAACTATACTCCTGCAACTTGAGAAGTTTTCTGCAGTAATTTGCCCAATCATTCCTGTCCAATACTTTTTACAATAACTATAGGATTTCCATGAAGCACACACTCCTTTCCATTCTCCCTATACTTCATCTGTAGCTATTGGAAATTCCAGAGAATATCCCCAAATGTTGTAAACCGCTGTATACCCAAGAGCATGTCATAGTTATCTAAAGGTAATAAGAAAACATTAGTTTCATACTCTTACCCTTGCATTCTCCATCTAAAGTTCTTACATTCAGTTCCATAGCTCAATTTACTCTCATTTGCCACCATTACATTCACAAGTTTAGTAGCTACAACTTGGCATCCCAACTTCTTAACTAATATTTTATTTAAGAAATTATGTATACTTCCAGAATCAATCAAGATCTGAATCACCCTTCCACCTACATGTCCAGTTATCCTCATAGTTTGATAATTTTCCTCTTCCGATAATGCATGAAGTGAAATCTGGGGATTCAAATCCTCTGTAATCTCATATTCTGCAAAATCTTCTTCCTTACCTTCTTCCAACTCATCCTCTTCCTCCACTCCTATCACAAAATTTTGTTTCTTTGAACATTTATGCCCAGGTACAAACCTCTTATCACACCAAAAGCACAAACCCTTGGCTCTTTTTTCATCCATTTCTTTTCTGGTCAATTGTTTTGTATGTCTAGTAGGCTGATTGATATTTTTCAAAGGAGTGGTATTTGGTAATGACAAAAGACCTAGTTTTTTAAGATACATAGAAATCTTTTCAATGTTAGATCTATTCAAGAAAGAAGGTTTTATAATTGGTGATAGAGAAGGTCACGGGGTACTTTAGGTTGGTTTCTTTGGATAAATAGTGAGGTTTCTTGTAACTTGGCTGAGGCAATTGCATCATATAAAGTCTTTGGGTTGAACATTCTAATAGGAAGCTGAATCTCCTCCAACAATCCCCCCAAAAAATAATTCAAAGCAAGCTTTTCATTCAACTCTACTTTATTAAGCAAATGATCAAAACTATTGAGATGGTCTAGTAGCTTACCCTCCTGTTTAAAATTCTTCAAATCAGCCATTGGATCATCATAAGATTGTTCTCCAAATCTTGTTTCCAAGGCTTGTACATAATCCTTCCATCTCACATTCTCCTCACCAACTTTGGTCTTAACATAATTTTGATACCATTGTATAGCATTTTCCTTTAAGTGAATGGCTGCCATTTTTACCCTAGCCTCTGCTGGTGTCTTATCAAGTTCAAAGAATCTTTCACACTTATAAACCCGGTCTCTCAGATTTTTACCATCAAATTTGGAAAAATCCATTTTGGCAAATCTTGTTGGTGCTTGATACCCCACTGCATTGTTGCTCACTATTATCCCTACATTAGCTACAGTTTCTTGAGTATGTGGCACCACACACCTGTTCTGACAAACAGCTTGTATGCATTGCAGGCTCAACCCAGCAATCAATTCCTTTAACATCTTTATATCCACAATCAATTGATCCATACGCCTTTCCAAATCCATTAAGGATTTGTCATGATCCTTAAGAGTAGAATCAATTTTCTTCAAGTCTTGAGAGCGCGTTCCATGAGCCATTTGGTGCCAAGATCATGCTCTGATACCAATTGATACCCTTCACAACTGGTAAGATTAATTGATGAATTAATAGAGCAAGAACTGAGGAAGAAGAAGTAGAATAAGGAGGAGAAGAAAGGAGATAGAAGTTTTATTATTCTTGGCTTCTGTATGTACAGTTGAGTTCTGGTATTTATCCAAGAAGGTCAAGTTGAAATTATTCTTCTCTTCAAATAACAAATAACAGACTTGCAACTTGTGTAACTAACTTCTTATCTAATACAGGCTTCACAACTTTTGCTAACTCAGCATGATAATTGATTAATTATAATTGACTAATTACAACATTAAAATCTAAGATATCATCTCACTCGGCAGATTCCCCCTGCCCGGATTCCAGTCGGTGCAGCACCGCATGAATTTGGTCTTTCTACTGAATTCCTTTAAATTCAACAGCAAACCTGCCCAAGATCAGCACTTTATCCGCACCCAAGCCGAGGTTGATGTTGTCTTGTCCCAGCCGGGGGTTAGTGTTGGGATGGCGTCAACGGGTTCCATCCAGAAATCGAAGGTGTGGAGGGCAATCCTTTCGCCGGAGCAGTTTCGGATCCTTCGGATTAAGGGAACTGAATGGATTTTTTTAACGTTTTAAGTGTTTGTTTTTATGGACCATAACATCGGATTAAGGGAACTGAATGGATTTTTTTAACTTTTTGAGTGTTTGTTTTTATGGACCATAACATCACGATATTTTGTGATTCTAGTTGTATTTAATCGATATTTCTAATGTCCGCTGTCTTGGATGTGCATCGACAATTCATAAAATCGCAGAAATTGTTGGATTTTAGATATATATACTTTGGTTAAATTTCTTTAAATTTAAATTTATGATTTTTTTTTTCATTTAGATCTTTGCCCTATCAAAAAATCTCAACTTTCAGAAGCTTGCAGCTTTGGATGGAGAAAAAGAGGTCGAATCTAATTTTTGGAATTGAAAATTCAATTCCTTCTGCTCCATACTTCTCATTCTCTTGGTTGATGGTACCTGGCCCTAAGATATAACTTCGTCGGGAGAAAGAACAATTTTCTAACTAAAGGCTTGTGCTTATCTTAAAAAATCTGCGTCATCTTGGGATCTTCCTGAGAGAATGATGTGCCAATTTGGAATAAACCATGTGAATTTGCATAACTTTCTTGGTTGATAGATTTTAATCGACACATGGTTCCTTGTTTCTTTCATCAAATGCTTGTTGAATTTGGTCGATCATGATAAGTAGCCTTGTTGCATCTAGGTTTCTACTTTCTAGTCTATGAATTGGATTGTGCATCCATGTAATAATTGTTTGAGTAATTTGTTTTCTGGGTACTTATGGCTTCCTTGTCATCAAATGCCTTATGTTCCCTTATTAGTTGAAATATGGCTTAATCATAATGTTATTGAGTTGATACCTGGGGATTAAAACTCACTTATAGCTTTTATGTTGGATATGTTGGTCTGCCTATTGCCATTTTGATTATCACTCATGCCATTTTTTTCTTTGTAGCTAGCTTTTGAGAAATAATCTAAACTGCTTGCTTAATCATTTGAAGGCTTTGCCCACCCACACCATATGAATTCATAGTTGCCATTCTTTATGTTCAGCATTTCTATATGATGGAATTTGCTCTTGAATCTCTGGGGGAAAAAAATGTCATCAGGAGCTTCAAAATAAATGCAATCCTCTTCGAATCCAGCAAAATCACTCACGCAGATCTTCGAATCCAGCAAAATCACTCACGCAGATCATGGAGCAATGATCTTCTACCCAGAACAGTGCCTTATCTTCGATGCTTTTGATCTCAGACCACCGGAGCAGCCATCCGCTCAAATCGAGCTTGAAAAGCTTCAAGTCCTTCTTGACATCATCATCCTAGTAATAAAACCTGGGATCACGGGCAAGCAGCAACAGCTCGGTTTCAGATACCTTCACTAACAAAAATTTGGCAGGCAATGGGCGTAGGCATTGAAAAGATTGATTTGCAAGTAGCAGCCGCATAGACGGTAACAATTCATTGATGTCCAGCGTGTAGAATCGCCCGACCATGAAATCAAGAGGAATGGGTGAATCGGTTTTCAGCTCCGAGTCTACAAAAGTGTGCAGGATGCCGACCAAAGTTTTTCAGGTAGGACAACGAAAGTCATTTCAGAAGTTGAGTTGCAACAGCACAGCACTCCTTCATGAAGTATTATTAAATTATATATAATATATATATAATTTTTAAAGTCAAAATTTTGATTGAATTAAAACTTAATATAAATATTTATTTATTGATAGAAAATATTAGAGAAGATGTAGTCATTATTTGTGTTATAATAATCTATTATGATGATAAATAATGAAAAATAACAGAAAACCATCATATTATAATTTTTTTGTGTCGTTCATCCAAAATCATGCTTTGCCTTTCACCCAATAATAATAATAATAATAATTTTAAAAAAATGATAAGAGCCAGCAATCCAACATGAGTTCTCCAAAAAAAATAAGGAAGAGTGAAGAGAAGTGATGGCGATCCAGCACCAGCTTTTGAGGAATGCATCCTAGGTTCCATCGAAAACTCTAATAGCTCTCATGATGCACTCCATAATTGGTAAAGATTTAATTGATGAATTAATAGAGCAAGAACCGAGGAAGAAGAAGGAGAAGAAGAAAGGAGATAGAAGTTTTATTATTCTTGGCTTCTGTGTGTATGATTGGATTTTGGTATTTATCTAAAAAATTGCTGTCATAACAAACCGCTGCCATAGCCCAAAAAATCACTGCCATAAGCTATGGCAGCGAAAACCGCTGCTACTGCAGCCGTCACCGTAGCTCTATAACAGCGGTTGTTAGAACCGCTGCCATAGATAGCCTATTGCAGTAGTTTATAAACCACTGCAATAGATCGACCTATAGCAGCGGTTATGTAATCAATGCCATAGGTTATCTATAGCAGCGATTTCTTAACCGCTGTTATAGATCTAGTGTAGCAGTTGGCACCGAACCTATGGCAGCGGTTACATAACCGCTGCTATAGGTAATCTATATCAGCGATTTCTTAACCACTGCCATAGATCTAGTGTAGCGGTTGGCATCGAACCTATAACAGCTGTTGGCACGGATATGGCAGCGGTTATAAAACCGCTCTTGTAGATCTTGAATAATTAAAAAAAATAAAATTTTTATTTTTTTATATATTTTATCTGATAAATATAGATATATAACATAAAAAAATATAATAAATATAAAAATTATTTTAAAATACTAAAATTTTATTATCGAATAAAATTTATTATAATATTTTTTTTAAAAAATAAAATACATCAAAAGTCTCCTAAATCTACATCATCGTCGTCGTCGTCGTCACCAGGAGCCGGAGTTAGAGCTGAAGCCGAAGTCGGAGTTAGAGCCGGAGCTGGAGCTGGAGCTGGAGCTGGAATGCAGACCAATATATCCTCAAAGCCCGTGACTCAAAATTGCGCACTGAGCGTCGACATCATGTCTCTTACGATGCCTTTCAGATGAGATGCGCGCTCCTCAGCCCGATCTGCCCACATCGCAGCATGATCTGTCCGTGCCAATGCCTCCTCAAGTTCCTCCTGACTGACGACACCAAAAGTCTGTGAGAAGCCTCGGACCAGTAGCTCATCGGCATGTGTTCGAACCTGCATCGGATCCTCCCAGAGTGCTCAGACCCCAAGACCTGAGACAATGGTCATGGGGCCCAGAGGTATCCGGGCTCTCGCTCGTGAGCACATCTAACTGATCCTGTAATTATAAATTAAAATAAAATTTTATAAGAAATACTATAATACTAATCATATATATTAATATATTTAATACTTACAAAAATACGTCCAATCGCGGCATTCATCGGCCTGCCCATCTTGTCCGTGCGGCTTGGATCGGAAGATCTCGCTATGGCTGGGCATCACTCCATCTCTCATCAGCTATAACAAAGAATAAATTTATCAGAAAGATGATAAAAAATATGAATTTAATTTATCTAGTAAGATTTAGAATTAATTACCTCTCTATGCACATGACTGGCCATAGACTCGCGGCCTAGAGTGTGCGTATACTCCTGGGCTGCACGGTTCTTTCAGTTCTGACGGAAAGGTAGCCTAACAAGTATTCAAATAAATAATAAATATTTAAAAAATATTTAAATAAAATTTTAAGCATATTGAAAAATTTAAAAGTTAGAAATTTTACCTCAAACTCCTGGCTCCTCCAGTGTGTCTAACCATCCTCTCCCACTGACTCGGAGGACAGTCCTGTATCCAGGGAACAAGCTCCTCTAGGAGTGTCTCATCGGTGCTCGAGCCATCCTTCTATGGAGCTTGACCTTGTAACCCCAGGTATAACTCTTTCCGATCTTCTTCAGTCGGGCATCTCGAGTCCTCTCATGATCGAGAAAGTCATACCTCCTCTGCATAAATTTATCAAAAATCAGTTATAAAATTATACTAATTAAATATATATAGTGTAAACATATAAAATGCATAAATATAACTAAGATATGCGTACTTACCATATCTCCTTCCTATACCCGATCTCTGATGGCAACATCCATCAAACGCCAATCTCTGAGCTCTACGGGAATGATGTCCGATCGCCTCACAAGCACTCTAAAAAAAGAATACATCTTCCGTACGGTCTCTCCTACTGACGTTCCCTTTACATCATACTGCACCATCACCTGATGCTGATGGTTCCACACGTGTGCCATATGTGTGGGACCACGAAATATCCGACTGGATGATGCACCTGTAATGCAAATACATTATGCAAATATATAAGTGTACAAATACTATATAAAAAATAAAGTTGTATTAATATAATAAAAACGTACACTCAGATGCCTGCGATAGTAGAGGCTCAGCTGTCGGTAAGTAGATGCCGCTAGTGGAGTAGATGCCAGAGGTGAACGTCCCTAAGCAGTCGATGCTGAGGTGGATGGAGTATGCTCTGACTGCTTCTGTTAACTTAAATACGTTAAGTTCTTCCTTTTCCTTGGAAAGATCGCGCACATGTTTCGGGATGCTGAACTATGCGTAACCTGCTGAGAGGCATGGGTGAAAGCTAGATGGCATTTTGGTGCTATCATGACCTACAACGTTAATAAATATTAATCAATATAACATCAGGATATATCAAATTCTATTTATTCAAAAGTTGAGCTGGCTCCGTGCTTGAGATAGTCGGCTCCATGCCTGAGACATCCGACTAGGATCCTCCCCCAGCCGGCTCAACCATGGCCCAAGCCGGCTCGATTGTGTATCCGAGCCGACTCAATTATGTATCCAAGCTGACTCAACTATGTGCCATCCCCTTGATCACTCCCTCTCTCCCTCTCTCAATCTCTCTCACCGGCGATGGCGGCGAGGCCGAACCCCTCCCTCCCAGCTTTTCCATCTCTCGATCTTCCTCTCTTCCTCTCTTGATCTTCCTCGTCGGTGAGGTCGAACCCCATCCCTCCCTCTCTCACTCTCTCGATCACCCTCGTCGATAAGGCCAGACCCTATCCCTCTCAGTGATGCCGACAAGGCCAGACCCCCTCTCCTCCCTCTCTCGCTCTCTCGATCTCCCACTCTCCCTCTCTCGATCTTCCCTCGTCGGTGAGGTCGGACCCCCTCCTCCCAATGATGGCGGCGAGGCCGGATCCCTCCCTTCCTCTCTCAAGTACAGATCCATCGGATATTCGGATTCGGATCCAGTAATTAAAATTGGATCCAGAATCTGAATATCCAGATTTCGATCCGAATCCCAACTCCATTGACAGATCTAGTCCACAGCCACCGACATGGCACGACCCAAGGCTACCACCACGGCACGATCCCAAAAACTATGGCATGCAGATAATTATAATATTTATAATAAATATTTATAATATTTATTATAAATATTTTATAAATTATTATAAATATACATGATTAATAAATAATACTATAAAATTAAAAAAAATTATACCTATGGCTATAGAGAGCGGGTCGCACCGAAAGCTCCGAGGATCGTCGACGATGATGCTAGAGGAGGACGATGGCACTAGAGGTAACCTATGAAATAAAAGCAAGATAGTGAGATAGAGAAGAGAGAAAAAAAAAGAAAAAAAGAGAGAAGGGGGCCGGGAGGGGGAGGGGCAGTGATGAGGAGGGAGGCCAGATGCACTCCAGATCGTAAGCTTAAAGGTCGGATGGGGGTTTGCCAGAGGGGGATTTCATTGGGGATCGAGGAAGGGTCGGATGGAGGGGTGGGGGGGCGGGTGGTGGGGAGGGGCGGTCGGGGATGAGTAGGTCGGAGAGGGAGGGGAAGGAGGGGCGACGTCGACCGAAGGGAAAGGAGGGGCAACGTCAGTCGGGGGGAGGAGAGTCAACATCGATCGGAGGGGAGGAGGGGCGACACTGATCGAGGGGGAGGAGCCTCACCGATGATGAAGAAAAGGGGGAGAGAGAGCACGAGAGAGATTGAGCGCACACGGAAGAAAAGAAAAAATTTGAGATTTTTTAACCTAACCTACGACAGCGGTTATTAAACCATTACCGTAGATCTACGACAGCGATTATCAAACCGCTGCCATAGATCTACAGTAGTGGTTATCCAAAATTACTGTCATAGATCTATGATAGCGGTTCTATAACCGCTACTGTAGATCTATAGTAGTGATTTTTGATAACCACTGCCATAGATGAAAAATAATTTTTTTTATTTTTTTAAATATTATATAATTTTAAATTTTAATGTTCATCTTTATCATTCATTATCTAAATAATTATCATTAGAGTGTCGTCATAAAAGGTTGCCTCGATCTGATGGTCCTAGCTTCATTAATCAGAAAAATTTGATTTTGATGATCACGAACGATGATGCGATGATCTGATAGATGAAGACCTTCGATAGGTTCGAAAATCTGTAACAATGATCTTGATGATGTTTGTAGCATACTATCAAAGTTTCACTTCAATCGAATATTGTTATCATACTCATTTTAGTACGGAATGATTTCAATCGTTAAATTAGAAATAAACAATCAAAGGATTAAACGACGTCTGATTATGAGATAATTTTTTAGTTAAATAATTTTTATTATAATTTTAAATATTTTATATGGTGATGATAGTAAAATTTAAATCATTTTCGTATAAACTATTCATGTTAAGCAGATATTTCAAAAGCACGAGCATAACAATCAGGTGAAAGTTTCAGAATGGTTATCAGGAGACGTATAGTTTTAGATCATTCTTCATCTCACGAGTTGAATTTTATAATCACCATCATAAAAAATGATTAAAGTAGTAGCCAAGATCATTTATAAAAAAAATTATCTCATAATCGGACATCGTTTGATCCTTTGATCAATTGTTTATCATTTAACGGTTGAAACTAACCTATACTAAATTGATCAAGATAACGATATTCCGATTAAAGTAAAACTTTGATAGTACGCTATAAACATCATCGAGATCATCGTTGCAGATTTTTGGATCCATCGGAGATTTTCTTCATCTATCAGATCATCGCATCATCATTCGTAGTCGTCGAAATCAAATTTTTCTGATCGATGAAGCTAAGGCCATCGAATCGAGGCGATCTTTTGTGATGATACTCTAATGATAATTATTTAGATAATGAACGATGAAGATGTGCATTAAATTTTAAAATTATATAATATTTAAAGAAAAAAGAAAAAAAATATGGTAATGGTTATAATTAACCGCTGTCATAAATCAGATTATAGCAGTGGTTCCTACTAACCGTTGCTATAGGTCTGACCTATGATAGCGATTTTCGTTAACCGCTGCTATATGTCGAATCTATAACAGTGATAAAAAATCGCTGCTATAGGTCCAACATATAGCAGTGGTTAACGAAAATCATTGCCGTAGGTGCTATGACAGCGGTTTCGAAAATCGTTGCCATAGTAAGCACTGCCATAGACCATTTTTGTAGTCAAGAAAGTCAAGTTGAAATTATTCTCCTCTTCAAATAATAGACTTGCAACTTGTGTAACTAACTTCTCATCTAAAATGGACTTCACAACTTTTGCCAACTTAGCATGATAACTAACTAATTACAATTGACTAATTACAACATTAAAACATCTAACATATCAATTCTTAATTCCCCTCTAAGAACAACCTTGTCCCTAAGGTTGAAGTTTGGAAACCTGTGCTGAAACTCTTCAGTATACTCCCAAGTAGCATCTGCAAGAGAGTAATTTTTCTAGTGGACAAGAAGTTGAGTAGCTGGTTGACCTTGTCGTTTCACTAGCCTTTTGTCAAGTATAGCTAAAGGCTTAAAAGTATAGTTGGGATTATAAAGAGTGATAGGCAATGTGTTTGAATTATTTGGAATGCCCACAAATTTCTTCAATTGTGATGCATGGAATGTAGGGTGAATCAAAGAATCTACAGGTAGTGCCAATTTATATGCCATTGTGCCAATCTTATCAATGACCTGATAAGGCCCAAAATACTTAGGGGATAGTTTCTGTACCAATCTGGAAATTATAGATTTCTGTTTGTGAGATTGTAGCTTGATGTACACCCAATCACCAATTGCAAATTGCCTCTCAGACCTATATCTATCTGCCTATTGCTTCATCCTATTCTAAGACTTCAACAATTATTGCTTTAACATCTTAATCATGTCCTCCCAATCTTGCAACTGTTGATCAACAGCAGCTACAGCAGTATCCCCAGGAAAGTAAGCAATATGAATCGAAGGAGGATAACAATAAAGAACTTCAAAAGGTGAAACTTGAATAGCTGAATGAAAATTAATGTTATGCCAATATTCAGCTAATGATAACCACTTGCTCCAGTTATGAGGCTATGAGGTCTCTCAGTAGTCATGCACCTAAGGTAGCCTTCCAAACACCTATTAACTATCTCTATCTAACCATCCGTTTGAGAATGATATGAAGTGGATAGATGCAAATCAACTCTTTGCTACCTGAATAGCTCCTGTCAAAACTTGCTAGTGAATACGACATCCCTATCACTTACTATGGTTTGAGAGTTGCCATAGAGCTTGTAAATATTATCCACAAAGGCTTGTACAATAATAGAAGCTGAGTATGGATGAGAGAGAGCAATAAAATGAGCATGCTTATTTAGTTTATCCACAACTACCATAATAGCTTCCTTTCCATTGGATTTAGGCAACCCTTCTACAAAATCCATGGAAACATTAGTAAAGATTTCTTCTAGTATGGGTAAGGACTGTAAAAGACCTGGTGTTGCTACATTCTTAGATTTGCAGGTTTGACAAACTAAATATTCTCTGATATAATTTTCAACTGTCTTCATCATTTCTTTCCAGTACAATATATAGCAGTAATCTTTTTGATAGTAACTGACATATCAGAATGGCATCCTATACTACTATTATGGAATAAATCCATAATCTTTTTTCTCAACTCTTCATCCCTTCCCACCACCAGCTTGCCATTCTTTCTCAGCAAACTATTATCCCATGTGAACTTACGTTGAGAAACAGAATTTTGCTACAATTGAGAGATCAATTGCTATAAATTCTCATATGAAATCCAACTTCTTTTAATGTCTTCTAACAAATCTATAGAAACACTTGAAATGGCCAAGCAAAGTAACTCAGAATTAGGCAACCTTGATCAACCATCTACAACCATATTTTCTTTCTCCTTTCTATAACATATATCAAAGTCATACCCGATCAACTTAGCCACCCATTTAAATTGGCAAGGGAAATTAGCCTTTTGTTCTAGAAGGTACTTCAAACTTTGATGAACTGTTATGATCACAAAATGCCTTTCCCTTAGGTAGTGCTCCCATTTTTTTATTACATACAAAATTGCTAACATCTCCTTTTCGTATGCTGATAGGTACTGATGTTTAGCTAATTAGGATTTACTAACATAGAAAATGGGATGACCTTATTGCATAAGAATAGCTCCAATGTCGGCCCATGATGCATCAATCTCTACAATAAATTCCTTGGAGAAATCAGGAAGGTGCAAGTACTAGAGTTGAGGTCATTGCATGCTTCAAGACTTTAAAAGAGGTAGTAGCTTCTGCATTCCATTCAAAGAAATCTCTTTTAAGCAAATCAGCCAAGGGCTTGTAATTTTTTTTATAGCCTTTGACCAATCTTCTATAATCGCTCGTGAGGCCTAAGAATCCTCTTAACTACTTGATTGTTTTAGGTTTGGGCCATTGCTTTATTGCTTGTAACTTCTTGGGGTCAATAGCTACACCTTTAATTAGCTGAAATTAAATGTCCAGGATATTCTACCTCAGATCCTCCAAAGACACACTTACTTCTTTTGGCCACCAATGAGTACTTCCTT
The DNA here is from genome assembly GCA_006176705.1 of Cocos nucifera. Taxonomy (NCBI): domain Eukaryota; kingdom Viridiplantae; phylum Streptophyta; class Magnoliopsida; order Arecales; family Arecaceae; genus Cocos; species Cocos nucifera. The sequence continues at coordinate 959,420 of QRFJ01000244.1, forward strand.
AACAGCTGTAAAGTTATGGACAAGTGCTCTACATGATGTTCAATACTCTTACTATACACCAATATATCATCAAAAAATATCAAAATAAACTTCCTAAGATAAGGTCTGAATATATCATTCATCAAGCTCTGAAAAGTAGATGATGCATTTATCAATCCAAATGGCATGACTACAAATTTGTAATGGCCACATGTGTTTTGAAAGCTGTTTTGTATATATCAGGTGGATGCATGCAAATCTGGTGGTAACCAAATCTAAGATCAATTTTAGAATAAATCTTGGAGCCATACAATTCATCTAAAAGTTCTTCAATAACAGGGATTGGAAACTCATCTTTGATGGTGATGCTATTGAGGCCTCTATAGTCAATACACATTTTTCACATGTTGTCCTTTCTTCTTAACTAGCATCATAGGAGAGGCAAAGGGACTATTGCTAGCCTGAATAACTCCAAATTTAAGCAATTCTTTCATGATTTCTTCAATTACATTCTTTTACAAAGAAACATATATATATGGCCTCATGTTTACTAGTTGTGCCCCCTCTTTAAGTGAAATTCTGTGGTCTTGCTCTCTATGAGGAGTTAACCCTCTAGATTCTTGAAAAACATCAGCAAATAATTATAAGACACTCTCCAATGCTAAATCCAAGACCTCATTATTGGTGGAAATAATTGCTTGAGACCTCAATTTTGTTGTAGCAACCACTTGTATACTGCACGACTATACTCCTGCAACTTGAGAAGTTTTCTGCAGTAATTTATCCAATCATTCCTATCCAATACTTTTTACAGTAGCTGTAGGATTTTCATGAAGTACACACTCCTTTTCATTCCCCTATACTTCATTTGCAACTATTGGAAATTCCAGAGAATATCTCCTATTGTTGTAAACCGCTGTATACCCAAGAGCATATCATAGTTATCTGAAGATAATAAGAAGACATTAGTTTCACACTCCTACCCTTGCATTCTCCATCTAAAGTTCTTACATTCAGCTCCATAGCTCAATTTACTCCCATTTGGCACCCGTACATTGACAGGTTTAGTAGCTACAACTTGGCATCCCAACTTCTTAGCTAATATTTTATTTAAGAAATTATGTATACTTCTAGAATCAACCAAGATCTGAATCACCCTTTCACCTACATTTTCAATCATCCTCATAGTTTGGTAATTTTCCTCTTCCGATAATGCATGAAGTGAAATCTGGGGATTCAAATCCTCTGCAATCTCATATTCTGCAAAATCTTCTTCGTTACCTTCTTCCAACTCATCCACTTTCTCCACTCCTATCACAAAATTTTGTTTCTTTTGAATATTTATGCCCTAGTACAAACCTCTTATCACACCAAAAGTACAAACCCTTGGCTCTTTTTTCATCCATTTCTTTTCTGGTCAATTGTTTTGTATGTCTAGTAGGCTGATTGATATTTTTCAAAGGAGTGGTATTTGGTAATGACAAAAGACCTAGCTTTTTAAGATACATAGAAATCTTTTCAATGTTAGATTTATTCAAGAAAGAAGGTTTTAGAATTGGTGATAGAGAAGGTCACAGGGGGTACTCTAGGTTGGTTTCTTTGGATAAATAGTGAGGTTTCTTGTAACTTGGCTGAGGCAATTGCATCATATAAAGTCTTTGGGTTGAACATTCTAATAGGAAGCTGAATCTCCTCCAACAGTCCCCCCAAAAAATAATTCAAAGCATGCTTTTCATTCAACTCTACTTTATTAAGCAAATGATCAAAACTATTGAGATGGTCTAGTAGCTTACCCTCCTATTTAAAATTCTTCAAATCAGCCATTGGATCATCATAAGATTATTCTCCAAATCTTGTTTCCAAGGCTTGTACATAATCCTTCCATCTCACATTCTCCTCACCAACTTTGGTCTTAACATAATTTTGATACCATTTGTATAGCATTTTCCTTTAAGTGAATGGCTGCCATTTTTACCCTAGCCTCTGCTGGTGTCTTATCAAGTTCAAAGAATCTTTCACACTTATAAACCCGGTCTCTCAGATTTTTACCATCAAATTTGGAAAAATCTATTTTGGCAAATCTTGTTGGTGCTTGATACCCCACTGCATTGTTGCTCACTATTATCCCTGCATTAGCTGCAGTTTCTTGAGTCTGTGGCACCACACACCTATTTTGACAAACATCTTGTATGCATTGCAGGCTTAACCCAGCAATCAATTTCTTTAGCTTCTTTATATCCACAACCAATTCATCCATACGCCTTTCCAAATCTATTAAGGATTTGTCATGATCCTTAAAAGTAGAATCGATTTTCTTCAAGTCTTAAAGCATGTTCCATCAGCCATTTGGTGCCAAGATCACGCTCTGATACCAATTGATACACTCCACAACTGGTAAAGATTTAATTGACGAATTAATAGAGCAAGAACTGAGGAAGAAGAAGGAGAATAAGGAGAAGAATAAAGGAGATAGAAGTTTTATTATTCTTGGCTTCTGTATGTACAGTTGAGTTCTGATATTTATTCAAGGAGGTCAAGTTGAAATTATTCTCTTCTTCAGATAACAGACTTACAACTTGTGTAACTAACTTCTTATCTAATACAGACTTCACAACTTTTTCTAACTTAGCATGACAATTGGTTAATTATAATTGTCTAATTACAACATTAAAATCTAACATATCATCTCACTCCGCAGATTCCCCCTGCCTGGATTCCAGTCGGTGCAGCACCGCATGAATTTGGTCTTTCTACCGAATTCCTTTAAATTCAACAGCAAACCTGTCCAAGATCAGCACTTTATCCACACCCAAGCCAAGGTTGGTGCTGTCTCGTCCCAGCCGGGGGTTAGTGTTGGGATGGCATCGACGGGTTCCATCCAGAAATCGGAGTGGAGGGCGATCCTTTCGCCGGAGCAGTTTCGGATCCTTCGGATTTAGGAAACCGAATGAATTTTTTTAACTTTTTAAGTGTTTGTTTTTATGGACCATAACATCGGATTAAGGGAACTGAATGGATTTTTTAAAATTTTTGAGTGTTTGTTTTTATGGACCATAACATCACGATATTTTGTGATTCTATATTTAATCGATATTTCTGATGTCCGCTGTCCTAGATGTGTATCGACAATTCATAAAATCGCAGAAATCGTTGGATTTTAGATATCTACTTCGGTTAAATTTTTTTTAAATTTATGATTTGCAGAAATCGTTGGATTTTAGATATCTACTTCGGTTAAATTTTTTTAAAATTTATGATTTTTTTTTTTTTCATCTAGATCTTTGCTCTATCAAAAATCTCAACTTTCAGAAGCTTGCAGCTTTGGATGAAGAAAAAGAGGATGGAGAAAAAGAGGTTGCAGCTTTGGATGGAGAAAAAGAGGTCGAATCTAATTTTTGGAATTGAAAATTCAATTCCTTCTGCCCCGTACTTCTCATTCCCTGATATAACTTCGTCGAGAGAGAACAATTTTCTAACTAAAGGCTTGTGCTTATTTTAAAAAATCTGCATCATCTTGGGATCTTCCTGAGAGAATGATGTGCCAATTTGGAATAAACCATGTAAATTTGCATAACTTTCTTGGTTGATAGATTTTAATCGACACATATCTGGTTCCTTGGTTGATAGATTTTAATCGACACATATCTGGTTCCTTGTTTCTTTTATCAAATGCTTGTTGAATTTGGTCGATCATGATAAGTAGCCTTGTTGCATCTAGGCTTCTACTTTCTAGTCTATGAATTGGATTGTGTATCCATGTAATAATTGTTTGAGTAATTTGTTTTCTGGGTACTTATGGCTTCCTTGTCATCAAATGCCTTATGTTCCCTTATTAGTTGAAATATGGCTTAATCATAATGTTATTGAGTTGATACCTGGGGATTAAAACTCACTTACTCATGGCTTTTATGTTGGATATGTTGGTCTGCCTATTGCTGTTTTGATTATCACTTATGCTGTTTATTTCTTTGTAGCTGGCTTTTGAGAAATAATCTAAACTGCTTGCTTAATTGTTTTGTCTTGCGCTTGTTATTTTCTAGTTTGACTAGGTGCATCTCTTTTCTTATTTGGAACTATGGATTACTATAATTTTGTTTTGTAGTTGGCAGTTTCAGTACCTATTTTTTGAGAATAAATGAGGGGAGTAAGGGACTCCCGTCATGGTATATTGATATAATATGTGTGTACAGTGAATGAAATTTTAAAGAAAAGGGAAATAGGGATGTAATAATTAGTAGGTTACGATAACCAATGGCTTGTAAGGAGTTTGTTCTACATGCGTCCAGACCTTCATGAAAACATCCCATCAACACTTAAACTTTTAATGCGGCATGTATTGTTGATGGAAAGGTGTGCAGCAACTGTATACTTGCAACCAAATGACTTATATAAACTCTGAGAAGTTGGGATTTTGGGCAGGAGGTATCACAGAACTTGCTGGGCCATCCGATTAGAAGGTACAACCAAAGGCAAGTGAGGTTACTTCGCTTTCTAGTAAGTTCTTTCATGCTGCCCAAGGATCCAATTGATTTCTGCATTGGATGAGCTTGCCGTCCAGTCTTTCATAAGAAAAGCCACTGATCTTTCCACTTCTGAAAAGGCTCTTGCTTCAAAGGCAAAGACTCTTTTGTTGCGTTCAATCCATGTACTCCAGCAAAAAATGGCTACTAAGCAATCCCAAGCTTGAGTTATTTCATTGTCTTTCACTTTAGATCTCCAAGAACCCCAGAGTTCTTTGAAGGTAGGCGGGAGTTGGCCACGCCTGTCACCGTTGGCGATTAGCTCCCATACCCTTATCGAGTATCTACATGCCGTGAATAAGTGATCCGTTGATTCAGTGTGATCACTGCATAATGGACAGGTCTCATGTCCCTTCATTTCTTTCTTCGACAAATTCTCGGCCGTTAAAATTTTATTATTGTAACACAACCAGGTAAAAGTTTTGATCTTTTCCGGTAGTGGCAGCTTCCAGATTATGAGACCGATGTGCGATATAATTCCGCCGTGCTTCAGAAAGAGATAAAAGTTTTGGATGGAAAATTTTCCAGAAACCGTCCATCTCCATTTCTTTTTATCCATTTCTTCATCCAGAACAAATTTGTTGATAAGAGAAGCCAAGGCTTGTAGCTCTATTAATGCCGACGAGTTTAGTGGCAGTCGGAAGTTGGTTGTTAAGTCTGACTTTGAAAGGAAATCTTGTAAACTCGAATCACAGCTGGTTCTAAGTGTGAAAAGTATGGGGAACTCATTACAGGGTGTGTTTCCTTCAGCCTAGCTATCAAATCAAAATGATATCTGATTTCCATTTCCAATTATTGGACTGGTGCTTTGCCAGAAGATTTTGAAGACCTTTAGTATCTCTTTCCAGATTGGTTATGCAATATGAAGGGAGTATTGTGAAGGCTTCGAAGGGAGATTAATGGAGTAATATATTTGGTTCACCAAATTTCTCCATTGTCTGTCTTGCTCTGAAAAATATTTCCACCACCATTTAGTTAAGAGAGCATGATTCATAGTTTGGAGGTCAATAATTCCAAGACCACCATACCTCTTAGGTCGGCAAATGCTAGACCAATTGGCTAAATGTTTTACCTTGCAGATGGGATCTTGAGTTGATCGGTTGTCTCCCAGATGAAGTCTCTGCATATCTTATCAATCTTATGGATGGTTGTGGGTGAAATTTTCAGGACTGACATCCAAAATACTGGGGTTGCTCTCAGCACTGAGTTTACCAGGATGATTCTGCCTGCCAGCGATAGGGAGCCTCTCTTCCAACCATTAAGTTTTTTAGTTATCTTCTCAAGAAGAAAGTTTCAATGAGTTGATGGGAGAGGGGAGTGATGCAGAGGTAGTCCCAAATATTGGATGGGAAGCTTAGCAATTTGGCATTTAAGAATTTCTACCAATCTATGTGTCTCCTTGTTAGGTAAGTTGATCCCTATCAGGTGGGATTTGCTGAAATTAACCTTCAACCCTGTTAGTAGCTCAAAGGAGAACAGTATGAATTTGAGAATATTGGCTTGCCTTGGAGATGCTGCACAGAAGATTATAGTGTCGTCCGCAAATTGCAGGCATTGGCATTTTTTAATTATTTCTAATTGGCCGATGCCTTCGATGAGCTTGGATGACTGCGCATGATTTAAAACTCTAGACAGATGATCAGCTACTAAAATGAAGAGCATGGGAGAGAGAGGGTTACCTTGCTTGAGCCCCTTTTTGTTACGGAACCAGCTGCTGGGAGAACAGTTGAGGAGAATGGCTGAGTTGGTGGCTAAGATGGAAGAGATCCAAGAGCACCATCTGGGGCTAAAGCCGCGCTGCTCTAAGAGTTTCTGTAAAAAAATCCAAGAGACGCAGTTAAAGGCTTTTTCGAAATCCACCTTGCATAGAAAACCTTTAGCCTTTTTCTTGTTGCAGTAGGAGATGATTTCGATAGCAGAGATGAAGTTTTCATGGATTAATCCGCCTGATATAAATGCTGACTGAGAAGAAGAGACTAACCCTTCCAGCTTATGCTTGAGCCTATTGGAAAGCACTTTTGATATGATTTTAATGATCCCATTTTCAAGATTGATTGGTCTGTAATCCAAGACCGTCTCGCACTCCACCTTCTTTGGGATTAGCCTAATGTAGGTATAGTTTAGCCTAAGGATATTAGTGCTTTGTGTGTAGAAACTATCAAAGAGTCGAATTATATCATGCTTGAAGGTCTCCCAGAATTTCTGGTAGAACGAAGTAGGGAATCCATCAGGCCCGGGGGATTTATGCTTAGCCAAATCAAATACCGCCTTCTTAATCTCTGCCTCCGAGAAAGGTTCATCCAGCTTTTCTAGTTCATTGGGATTGTCTTGGTAGAGTTGCTTCCAATCAGCTTGAATTTTTTCATGCTGTTTGGTTTCTAGTAAATGTCGATAAAAGGATTGAAAAGCTTATTGTGTTCCATTCTGATCTAACGTGGTTTTTTCCTCATGCCAAATCTCAGAGATATAATTTTTTCGTCTGCGATTGCTTGCCGTGATGTGGAAGAAGTGCGTGTTGCGATCGCCTTCACTAATCCACTGATTTCTAGAGCGTTGCTTCCACATCAGTTCCTCTTGAGTCAAAAGTAATTCAAGTTCTTCCTTCAGCTTCATCCGCTCCTCCCGTTCTAGCGCAGTTAACACTTTGTTCTCTTCAGCCTCATCAATTTGTTCAATACAGAAAGCAATCTTACTTTTTTTTTTCTAAGATATTTCCAACTGTCTTTCGACTCCATTCTCTTATTTTTGATCGAAGGAACCATAGTTTGCACACCAGATTTGCTGCTGCGTCGGTGTGTCCAGGTGCAACTGCCTACCATGCCTTTATGAGATCATCAAACCCTGAATAAGAATACCACAGATACTCAAATCGAAAGAGCTTATGTGCCTTTGTGAACTGCTTGTACTGTGAGTTGAGAGATAGCAATAAAGGGACGTGATCAGAGGTGATTCGGGTTGACAGTTTCAAAGAAGTTAGAGGAAATAGACTATGAAATTCTGTAGAGATGAAACATCTATCTAGTTTAACCAGGCTTGGATTCTCACGGAAGTTGGACCAAGTGAACTTCCTGTTGGGGCAGTTGATTTCAACTAGCTCGAGAGAGTTGATAAGTTCGTTGAACAGTCGGGATGCCACCGGATTGTTTGTTACACCTATTCGATCTAATGAATATCTGGTAGCGTTGAAGTCACCAACTACTACCCATGGACCTGGGTTGAAACTTCTGATGGTTTTTAACTCGTCAAAAAACATGAGCCTGCTCTTGTTGTCGTGAGGGCCGTAAATGTTGGTGACTGTCCAGCAATGACTTTGATGCTTCGTATGTGGTGATGGAATATTTGCCTATGTGTACAGGGTTGCCATCAACGAGGTCGTCGTTCCAGTAGGTAAGGAGACCTTCAGAAGATCCAGCAGCATCCAGGGTATGCCATTTGTTGAATTCTGTGCCACATGTTGCATTGATGATGCGAGCATCGATTCGATCGAGTTTGGTTTCTTGTAAGCAGATGATGAGACTGTTTGAATCTTTAATGGTTTTACGAACCATTCTTCTTTTAGATATTCTACCCATTCCACGAACATTCCAAAAGGTTATCTGCATTTATCTATGGTAAGAACTGCATCCAAAGAAGCTTGTAGATGCTCAGAATGAGGGCAGCTTTGGAAGTTATCTATCAAGAAGGAAGGAATACTGCCCCAGCAAGATAGCCCCGAGATAGAACCTTGGTTCTGCATTGTCGTCATCCACAAAACACAAAACAAAACAACGTGCAGCATCCGGCTCATAATACTGGAGTCCTGCTGGTTGACAGACCCAGTTCCCAGCGTTTCATCCTCAAAATGACTTCCTCACTGGCTTCTGGGAAAAGAAATCCACAATCCTGTGCGAGGGATCTTATCTCTTTCAAAGTTAAGGAGTTGAGAAAGAGAATGTCGTCACTTTGGAGGTTTTTATCTTGAAGACCTAACATCTTTATCTTCTTGCCTCGGATGCTAGCACTTCTTTTAGTGGCTGTGGCTGTCGATGAGACCGTCCAGATCGTTTGCGTTTCCATAGCAACGGTCGTCTTGGGTTTTATCAGAAGGGATGATAGAATATTTTCAAAAACCTTACTAGAAGGGATGAGTGCTGGTGCCGAGGATTCCGGGACTTCTTTGATTATCCTATCAATATGAGGTTTGGTAGGAGTATTATCCAGAGTCAGTGTCAAGTAAGAGTCCGTTGTGACAGTCATCAGGTCCCTAGGTGGCAGGTTAGAAGTTTGGAGCAGAATTTTGAAGTAGTGTGATAGACGGCTACGAGGTATGAAGAAAGGTCCCAAAGGTGTATTGGGAGTTGAAAGGAATAACTGGTGATTTGGATCCAAATGTGTAGCGAGGCCATGCCCAATTAAGTCAGGTGACTGAAGTTGCGTTGGCGGAGCGTGATCATTTCGAGAAGTGAGCTGTTTGTTTTGAGAGGTAGACTGGTCACCTTCGCTTGAGATTTTGTGGTCCATGGGTAATATATCGTCCCCATCATTCATTTGGTGCTGTCTCTCGTCAGTTTGAGGTATGTGATCTTCGTTGTTGGTCCAAAGATCCCATCTGTCATCATTTTCATTGCCTTGATTGCCTGGCGAACCCATAGTCGAGTCATCGAAGATTGGCTCTTGCTCTGAAACAAAATTAATCACCATAGAAACCTTGTAAATAAATTGTCCAATATTTACCTCAATTGTTTCTGGGATGTGCTCCATTTCTTCACAAAAGAAAACAACATCGAAACTTGTTAGATCTTCCCATCGAAGGCTTGTTTTGCTGGCTCTGTATGGAACTCCAAAACCAGATAAAATTGTTGCAACAGCGTCTGCGGTCCATAGTTGGAGAGGGAGATTTATTAACGATGCATAAACCTTGGGCTTCAATCTGTGACACGTTGCACCTCCCAGAGGATCCCAGTGGTTAACGAGCATGGTGAAGCCATCTCCCTAAATGTGTCCTTGTGCCATGAGGCTTTGGACCGTCTCAAAATCTGGGCAGGATACGAAGAATTCATTGGGAGAGAGCATTCTAGTTGTCCATGACCCCGTTCGGTTGGCTCTCAGAGCAAGGGTGGAGGAGACATCATTTACTTTGATAGTTCTGCCAAAAACTGTGACATGGGCTGCTCGATTGTTTTGGGTTGCCTTAGCTCCCTAGCCATCTCAGAACCATCAAAGTAATTGTTTGAAATATTATACTTTATGTTACCTATACTATTTTCCAAGACTTTTTATTTTACTGTTCCTATCTACTGAATCACATGCATTTTGCTGCCTGACATTTAAATTGCTTAATTGATTTACTTCTTAATTTCACTATTTCTAGCATGCTTGATGATTGGGATGAATGCATATACCAGCTGAAATCACATGATTGCAGTTAGTATCTACTTTTAACTTTAAAGTCCAATGGTCTGGATTTGTGTGAATGTAGACAATGATCTGTTCACCTGTTCATCTCTTTGTACTCTTTATTTTGTCTTTTGAGCTACTTAGTTTGGTACATTGTACATTGCTTGGTTTATCTGATTTTCAATTGGTTGATTCATACTATGTGGAGTCTTCTAACTAGAGTGCTGCACCTACTTCAAAATTGCTCCACTGTCTTGCTCCTGCACCCGCTTCTTACGTGCTTGCTTATTCAAAGCATTTTTAGAGCTCCACTTCCCTGTTCCTGCATTTGAATCTATTCTTCTACCTGCTCCTGATTCAAGTATTAAATGGTGGTTCTTTGTTTTCTGTTTGATTTATTTTACTTGAATATTAATTGTTTATATTGAGAGATACTTTGCATGATGATCTTAAACTTCTAGTTTTTCCCTCCATCAACTTGCCTTCTAGGACTCGTGGCAGGCTTCTTTCTTGCTTGAAGATGCCTGGAAGAGGAATTTGGCACTGACCGTGGAAAGGCTCCATTGGTTGGTTTACGTCGTAACACTGTCATCACTTCCTTTTAAGGGAAAGAGCACTTGCATGGTTTTGACATTTATCAGATGGTTTTATGGTTAAATTGTTTATTCAAGTAAAAATCTTATAGTAATATTGTTGTTTTTGTTTTTAATCAAATAACGAACTTTGCAAAGAAATGTTCTCTTTTGAAAATAATAACAAATGGAATGTGTGGCGGAATTCAAGATGATTTTTTGCATCCAACAAATCCAATGGCGTTTTGATGCACATAAGCTTAAAGATGTGATCCATGTAAGTGCTCTATTAGAATCTCACATGATGTTAAAAATCTCATAATTTTGGGTCAATATTTATTTTTCCCCAAAAGAAAAACATGCAAGTGATAACTTACAATAAATCTGAAACACATCAAGTGGTCTTTTTGTTTCTGACTGACTCTACTTCCCTCATTTTTCGTTTCATGGCACTTGCATACATGCAAATTGCGAATCTCAAGACATGGCAAAGCTTGGTTCTGCTTAAGTTGAACCAAGCAGTACTCTTGGTTTTCTCCATGGTTGTTCTGATGCTGATTCATGAGCTTGAATGGATGAGTTTCAGATTTCATGCCAGGCTTCTGATCTTTATGGTTCATTTTATAGTATGTTTTATATCTAAAAAAATATTAAAAGAAAGCATGGAGTGGACGCTCAAGTGGAATCCAGCCTTATTAGACTCCATCATACCCATAAACATGCTTATTAACCAAATAGCGCAACAAATTTTCTAAATACAGAACGCGATACTAAGCTCCAGCGATTGATGCTCGGCACTCGATCTCCATATAAAGATTCTTCTAAACTCTAGCAAACTCACCTAGATGGTGTATTTTTTTAGAAGTTAGGGACCTTACATGCCCGTATCACACACACACTCACACACACATATATAAATATGTATACCCACCTCTCCCATCAAAATGTGGCTAGATACAATAAACATGAATGTACACATTTTTCTAATTTCGTGGGTGATACATATTCAATATCCGGAGTGGTTATCGATTTCAAAGACCATATCTTCAAGATATGCAGTTTAACTGACCACAGATTTGCCGTTATCTCCAACCCAGCACATGTCTATCGATAAGCCCAAATTCAGGAAAATGATATCCATATTCTCCCACTTGGTCCGTATATTTACTCATAACCAAATAAAAGAATCTTTCTTCTTTAAAAAATAAAGTGCATGAATCATGACGATAGATCTTCTAAAAATGAGTATTATCTTCCATATATCACTATGCACTTTATTTCTTTAATGCTAGCCAATCATAACTTAATTAATAAATCTTATGTTTATTCTAGATCCAACAAATATTGTTATTCTCAAAAATAAAATGTGCACATAGAGATGAGAAAAATAATTCATTGAAAAAGAGTTTCATTACAAATGATGAAAGTTCATACATCAAAATTACATAATAGAACTAAGTCCCATTCGTGCTACATGATCCTTAAAATTCATTGGTGGCATGCTTTTTGTTAAAGGATCAGCAATCATCAATTCAGTGCTAACATGTTCAATGACCATTTTGTTCTTCTTATCACATTCTCTTATGACTAAATACTTGATGTCTATATGTTTACTTCGACTATCATTTTTATTATTTTTAGCCAAAAAAAATCGCAGCTGAATTATCACAATATAATCTTAGTAGCTTAGAAATGGAATCCATAACTCTAAGTCTAGAAATAAAACTCTTCAACCATACACCATATGAGAAAACCTCAAAACAAGAAACAAACTCAGCCTCCATGGTAGAAGTAGTAGTCAAGCTCTACTTTGCACTCCTCCAAGATATAGTTCCGTTAGCAAACATAAAAATATGTCAAGATGTTGATTTTTGTAAATCAACACACCTAATAAAGTCTGAATTGGAATAACAAACTACCTTCAGATACTACTACAGAACAGAGCTATGACAGCGATTTATAACGACTGTCGTAGCCCAAAAAATTGCTGCTATAGGCTATGGTAACGGTTAGCTAACCACTGCCATTGTAGCTATCGCCGTAGGTCTATGGCAGCGATTGTTACAGCGATTCTAAAAATCACTGCCATAGAGCGTCTATTGCAGTGGTTATGGAACCACTATCATAGGCTTATCTATGGCAGCGATTATGGAACCACTGCCATAGGTCTAATGTAGCGGTTAACACATTACCTACGATAGCGGTTGGCACGTCTACGACAGCGGTTGTAAAACCACTGTCGTAGCTTTTGAATAATTAAAAAATATAAAATTTTTAATTTTTTATATATTTTACCTGATAAATGCAGAGATATATAACATAAAAAATATTATAAATATAAAAATATTTTTGAAATGCTAAAATTTTATTATCGAATAAAATTTATTATAATATTTTTTTAAAAAAATATATCAAAAGTCTCCTAAATCTACATCATTGTCATCATCAGGAGATGGAGCATGAGCCAAAGCCGAAGCTGGAGCCAGAGCCGAAGCCAAAGCTGGAGCTGGAGCCAGAATTGGAGCCAAAGCTGAAGCTGGAATGCGGACCAATATATCCTCAAAGTTCATGAAGACATCTCCAAAATGCATGCTAAGCATCGACACCATGTCTCTCACAATGTCCTCCAGATGAGATGCATGCTCCTCAACCCGATCTACTCATGTCGCAGCATGATCTGTCTGTGCTAACAACTCCTCAAGTTTCTTCCGACTGACGACACTGGAAGCTTGTGAAGAGATGCTCATCTCAGACCAATAGCTGGTCGGCGTATGTCCTGGCCTATATCGGATTCTTCCAGAGTACCCAGGTTCTAAGACTTGAGATAGATGGTCATGGGAGCTAGAGGTATCCGGCACTCGCGAGCGCATCTAACTGATCATATAATTATAAATTTAAATAAAATTTTATAAAAAATGCTATAATACTAATCATATATACTAATATATTTAATACTTACAAAAATTCTTTCGATTGCGGAGTTCATCGGCCTGCCCTTCTTATCTGTATGGCTGGATTGAAAGATCTTGCTACGGTTGAGCATTACTCCATCTCTCATCAGCTATAATAATGGATTAGTTTATCAAAAATAGAAAAAAAAATATCAATTTAATTTATCTAGTAAGATTTAGAATTCATTATCTTTTTATGCACACGACTGGCCATAGACTCACGGTCGAGAGTGTGCATATACTCCTAGACTGTCCGATTCTTCCAGTTCTGATGGAAGGTAGCCTAACAAGTATTCAAATAAATAATAAATATTTAAAAAATATTTAAATATAACTTTAAGTATATTGAAAAATTCAAAAGTTAGTAATTTTATCTCAAACTCCTAGCTCCTCCAATGTGTAACCATCCTCTCCCACTGACTTGGAGGATAGTCCTGTATCCAAGGAACAAGCTCCTCTAGAGTGTTTCGTCGGTGCTCAAGCCATCCTCTGTGGAGCTTAACCTTGTAGCTTTGATACAACTTTTCGATCTTTTTCAGTTAGACATCTCGAGCTCTCTCGTGATCAAAAAAATCGTACCTTCTTTATATAAAATTATCAAAAATCAGTTACAAAATTATTCTCATCAAACATAGTATAAACATGTAAAATGCATAAATATAATTAAGATGCACTTATCCATATCTCCTCCCACACCCAATCCCTGACAGCAGCATCCATCACTCGCCAGTCTCTGGACTCTACGAGAATAATGTCTGACCGCCTCATAAGCACTTCAAAAAAAGAATGCATCTCCCACATGGTCTTTCCTACTGGCCTCTCCTCTGCATCATACTACACCATCACCTGATGCTGGCGATTCCACACATGCACCATACATGTGGGATCGTGAAATATTCGACTGGATGATGCATCTACAATGAAAATACGTTATGCAAATATATAAATATATAAATACTATATAAAAAATAAATAAATAATATAATAAAAATATACACTCAGATAGTGGTGGAGTAGCATGTGTCGGAGATGTGGGTGATGATGAAGGCTTAGATGTCGGTAGAGTAGATGCCGTAGGTGGAGTAGATGCCGATGGTGGAGGTCTCTGAGCAGTCGATGCAGAGATGGATGGAGGATGCTCCGACTGCTCCTCAGATGCTGAACTCCACGTAACCTACCGAGGGGCAGGGATGAAAGCTAGATGATATTTCGGTGCCATCGTGACTTGCAACGTTAATGAACATTAACCAATATAATATATTGAACAATAATCAAAGATATGCCTAGGTACCATTCGTACAATTACATATAAATATACGGATGTCGAAGATTATGTACACTAATCAATTGATGGGTCTATCGCTATGTAATGTAATAAACAAAAGCAACAAGATATAAACATCCTGAAAATATTATCCAATAAATTTTACAATATGAATTACATTCATAAATAATTAAGGATGAGCAACAGTCATAGATCCGATCTCTTACACGAATCTGGATGTTAATCTAGAAATCTAAGAATGAAGTAGATGATGACAGTACCTTAGGACTTAAAATTAAAATCTTAAAGAAACATATCAAATTCTATTCGCATCCATCAAGCCGGCTCGCTCAGAAGCCAAGCTAGCTTCGTGCCTGAGACATCCGACTCAGGTCCTCCCCCAGTTGGCTTGATCTTGGTCTGAGCCAGCTCGGCTGTGTGCCATCCCCTATTCTTGGTTGTCCCCGTCATTCCCTCATCTTTACGACCTTTCATCTCCCACTCAATCTCCATCGTTGGCAAGGTCGGATCCCCTTCCTGATTCCTCTCTTCCTCTCTCGATCTCCCTTGTCGGTGAGGTCGGACCCCTCCCTCCCTCTCTCCCTTTCTCGATCTCCCTCACCGGTGATGGCGACGAGGCCAAACCCCTCCCTTCCTCTCTCACTCTCTCGATCTTCCTCATCGATGAGGTCGGACCCCCTCCCTCCCAATGATGCCAATGAGGTCGGATGCCCTCCCTCCCTCCCTCTCTCTCTCTTTGGTCTCCCTCATCGACGACAGCGGTGAGGCTGAACCCCTCCCTCCCTCTCTTCCTCTCTCTTTCTTAGTTTTGAATTCTGAAATTGGGTCTGGATACCCAGGATCTATTAGGGTCTGGGTTTGGTACTTCAAGTATGGATCCATTGGGTATTCAAATTTGGATTTGGTACCAGTAATTAAAATTAGATCTAGATCTGAATATCTAGGTTTTGATCCGAACCCAATTCATTGATAGGTCTAGTCTAGTGATTAATAAATAATACTATGAAATTAAAATAAAAATTATATCTACAGCTATAGAGAGGGGGTCGCATCGAAAACTTCGAGGGTCGTCAGTGACGACGCTAAAGGAAGACGACGATGCTAGAGGTAACCTATGAAATAAGAGCAAGATAGTGAGATAGAGAAAGAAGAGAGAGAAAAAGAAAGAGAAAGAGAGAGGAGGGAGAGAGAGGGAGAGGAGGCCCGGAGGGGTGTTAGGATGGGGAGGCTAGGGGAGGGAGAGGGTAGGGGGTGGATGGTGGCGGTCGGGGGATAGGAAGTGTAGGGAGCAGCGGCCGGGGAGGGTAGGGGTCGGCGGTGGTGGGCTGATGATGGGAAGGGCAGGGAGTGGTGGCCAGAGATGGGGGAGGGCAGGGGGCGGTGACAGTCGGGGATGGGTGAGGGCAGGGGCGGGCGGCCGGGGATGGGAGGGCAGGAGGTGGGTGGTGGTGATCGGGGATGGGATGGGCAGAGGTGGGCGGCCAGAGATGGGGAGGGTAAGGGGCAGCGGTGGTCGGGGATGGAAAGGGCAGTGCAGGAGGTGGGACGGGTGGGGGTTGGATGGGTGGGGTGGGTGAAGACCGCCGGGAAGGGGCGGCATGAGGGGGATGAGCGGGAAGGGGGTTGGCATGGCACGGGCAGGGGGCAGCGGTTGCCGAGGATGGGGCAATGAAGGAGGAGGAGGGGGCACCTAGAGGTGGGCCCGATCGGGGGAGAAGGAGGGGCGGCACCGATCGATGGGGGAAGGACTTAGGTGGAGTCTCACTGGCAATAGAGAGGAGGGGAGAGAGAGAAAGCGCGCGCACGAGAAAGGAGAAAAATTTAGAAATTTTTAACCTAACTTACGACTGTGATTTTTGAATCGCTGTCATAGATCTATGACAGTGGTTACTGAAAATCATTGCAATAGATCTATGGCAGCGGTTAGAAAACTATTGGTGTAGATTTATTGCAACGATTTTCAGTAACCACTATCGTAGATTGAAAATATTTTTTTTATATTTTTTTTAATTATTATATAATTTTAAAATTTAATACTCATCTTCATCATTTATTATCTAAATAATTATCATTAGAGTATCATCATAAAAGATCGTCTCGATTCGATGGCCCTAGCTTCATCGATCAGAAAAATTTGATTTTGACTATCATGAACGATGATGCAATGATCTGATAGATAGAGATCTTTGATCGATCCAAAAATCTACAATGATGATCTTGATAAAATTTATAGTATACTATCAAAATTTTACTTCAATCGGATATCGTTATCATGATCAATTTAGTATGGAATGATTTCGATCGTTAAATTAGAAACAAACGATCAAAGGGCTAAATGGCTTTCAATTATGAGATAATTTTTTAGTTAAATAATCTTTGCTATAATTTTAATCATTTTATATGATGATGATAGTAAAATTCAAATTACTTTTATATGAACTATTCATGTTAAGTAGATATTGCAAAAGCACGAGCATAACAACCAACGAAGTTTAAGAATGGTTATCAGACGACGTATAGTTTTAGTTCGTTCTTAGTCTCACGAGTTGAATTTTATAATCACCACCATAAAAAATAATTAAAATAATAGCCAAGATTATTTATAAAAAAATTATCTCATAATCGGATACCATCTGGTCCTTTGATTACTTATTTATCATTTAACGATCGAAATGAACCTATACTAAATTGATCAAGATAACGATATCCGATTGAAGTAAAATTTTGATAATATACTATAAAAATAATGGAGATCATCGTTGCAGATTTTTGGATCTATCAAAGATCTCTATTTATCAGATCATCACATCGTTATTCGTGATCGTCGAAATTAAATTTTTTTTATCGATGAAGCTAGGGCCATCGGATCGAGATGATCTTTTATGACGACACTCTAATGATAATTATTTAAATAATAAATAGTAAATATAAATATTAAATTTTAAAATTATATAATATTTAAAGAAAAAATAAGAAAAAAATATATGGTAGCAGTTACAAATAACCGCTGCCATAAATTGACTTATAGCAGCGGTTATAAGAAACCGCTGCTATAGGACTGACCTATAGCAGCGATTTTTCTAACCACTGTCATAGATCCGACCTATAGCAGCGGTTGTCGTTAACCGCTGCTATAGGTCGTATCTATTACAGTGGTTACAAAAAACTGCTGCCATAAATCGGCCTATGGCAGTAGTTTCTTATAACTGCTGCTATAGATCGATCTATAGCAGTGGTTCTTTTTAACCGCTGTCGTAGACTCTATTACAATAGTTTTAAAAATAGCTACCATAGTATGCACTGCCGTAGACTTTTTTTGTAGTAGTGAGGTTATTGGTTCGTTTATACATAAGCATGTAATTCTTAGTCTCCTTTAGGTACCTTATCATTTTCTTTGTAGCTTTCTAATGGTCTATACCTGGATTACTCTGATATCTTCCCAATATTTCAACTACATAAGCAATGTCAGGTCTTGTGCAAACCTGAGCATATGTAAGGCTTTCTACAACTGAAGCATATGGAATGTTTTGCATTTCTTCCCTTTCAAGCTCATTTTTTAGGCACTGATTCAAATTGAATCTATCATCCTTCATACTGGGTGCTACACTTGATAAATAATCCTTCATTCAAAACCTCACTAGAACCTTATTGATATAGGTTTTCTGAGATAAACCCATAATGCATTGAGATCTATCCCTATGGATCTTAATATCAATAACATAAGATGCCTCATCCATATCTTTCATATTAAAATTATTAGAGAGAAATTATTTTACCTCATGTAGCAACCTCCTTATCATTAGTTGCAAGTAGAATATCATCCACATATAGAATAAGGAAACAAATTTTACTCTCACTAACCTTGTGATATATGCATTGATTCATAAAGTCCTCTACAAAATCAAATGAAGAGATGACCTCATAAAATTTCAAATACCATTGACAAAAGGCTTGTTTCAATCCATATATGGATTTCTTGAGCTTGCACACCAAATACTCACCATCACTGGAGGAGAATCCTTCTGATTATTTCTTATAAACCTCTTTCTCTAGGTCCCCATTAAGGAATGCTATTTTCATATCCATTTGATGCAAATTCAAATCAAAATGGGCTACTAATGCCATAATGACATGAAAGAAATCTTTCTTAGATACAAGAGAAAAGGTCTCTGTATAATCGATTCCCTTCTTTTGAGTGAATCCCTTAGCAATAAGTCTTAGTTTTGTATCTCTTAATATTGCCTAATGAATCCTTCTTAGGTTTAAAGACCTGCTGGTGCGAGATTTTGGTCGGTGCCAGAGGTATTGGAGTTGATGGTCGAGATCGATCTCCTAAAGATGAGAT
Organism: Cocos nucifera; assembly: GCA_006176705.1. Lineage (NCBI taxonomy): Eukaryota > Viridiplantae > Streptophyta > Magnoliopsida > Arecales > Arecaceae > Cocos > Cocos nucifera. The sequence goes on from QRFJ01000244.1 coordinate 978,448, forward strand.
CTTAAAGAAAAGTCCCAGGCCAAAGATGGCTCCAGCAGGGATCCTTCGATGCTCAAATCAGAATCTTGTTCAAGAGATGGAGGAGCATGAGAGGCAGAGAATAATGGCATATCTTTTTTGGGTCCCCTTTTTGGCCCCCTTTTATAGGAAAAAATTGGAGCCTGTTTGACTTGAGTCCGTAGGCAGTCAGGGTAGACAAAATGATTCACCGATCATGGGTGTTCGTCAAGTGGGCGCCTACCAGGTTAGTTAGTTATGGGTGTCTGTTAGGTAGACACCTACTAAGGTTGTTAGTCGTAGGCGTCTGCTATCCTGAGTAGCTGCAAGATTTCAGGAGATTTGATAAGATCATGCATGGACAGAGAAACATGGCTAGGATCGGGATGGTTGCCAGAATATGAGGTTTGCTCGGCTGAGCCGATCTCTAGTATGCTCTGCTAGTCCTTGGTGATTATTCGGTAGTCGAGTAGCCAACGACTTTATTTGCCCAAGAGGGACAATATTCGATCAGTGGAGGTTTGACCTCTTGATGATCAGATGTTGGCAGTGCCAGTCATGGAGGTGTAACTAACAAGGGAATTATCCTATTGAGTCGGAGAATCATGGTATGAGCAGTATCGAAGAGGGGTCAGTCACCATAGAATTATCCTCCAAAAGAAAGTTTTTCGGCTACTACAAGAATTCAGACTATTAGCGATGGCTAACCACCATCGCTAATAGTCCATCCACCATCGCTAATAGCCCCGCCATCACTAATACCATCATAAAAGTCAATCTAAAAAATTCTTATCGCTAATTATCATTATTAGCGATGGAAAAATAAGTCATCGCTAATAAGACTATTAGCGATAGCTTTAAGAATGGAATAATTCTATCGCTAATTATTTTTAATATTTAAATTAAATTTAAAAAAATAAAAAATATTAGCAATAATATTTTTATGGCTAATGCCATCACTAATAATTATTAACAATCAAAATTGCTTTATCTAATATTATCTCTAATTTTTTTAATTTTTAATAAAATAAAAAAAAATATTTTAAGACATATTAGCGATGGTAATTTGATTTTTAATATTGTTGCTAATACTTATGCTAATAGTTAATTTTATTTAAAAAAATTAATAATAATACTTTTAAAATCTATTTTAATTAATCATAATGAATTATGGCTCCTAATATCCATTATAATTAAAATTTAAAGATAATATGATAATAAAAAAATTAAAAACTAATTATATTATATTAAAAATATAAATTATATAATTTTTTATAAGTAGTATAAAAAAATATAGTATATAAAAAAAATAGGTTCGATCCTCCTTCTCGTCCACCTCCTCCTCCTACTCCTCTTCAGCAGTTAGTGAATGAGAGTCGGATGTCCTAACATCCTTTAATAAAAAAAAAAAAATATTAGTAAGTTTCAATATGAAGACATATCTTTCGATATGAAGGCATATCTTTTGATATATTTTTTAATTCTTAAATAGATTATTTTTATATATTTTATTTGATGATACAGAGTTATAAACACTCTCGACCCATCGATTGGATGGTTAGATTAAATTTTTAGCTCCTAAATCTCTTTTCCGAACTCAAACCTAAATATACAAAGCTTCTAAATATGAAAACTTAAAACAAGTAAAAAGATTTAATAATATAATTAGCTGATGTGATGGTTGGGATGATGAGCCCAGCTGATCGTATAGCTGTGGATCTCAGAGAAGCTCCATGACTGTATCGCAGATGGTATCCAAGAGGCTCTAAGATCGCTAGCTTAGAAGCCTCTGCATGACCTCCTCCATGTGCGCATCGCTCTAGATCTGGGATATCGAGCCCTGTGAGGATACCGAAGAGTATCGAGATGGTAGAGGATCAAAGCTATGATCAAATTCTATGATCCGACTCCTACTCATCTCTCATCATCGTACCTCTCAGCAACATACATCATATAATGCATCTGCACAGTTCAGAAATATATTAGTTCTAATATAAAATTAAATCAATCTAATTAATAAATAAAGTTTAAAGTTCTTACCCTGATCTATCATGATGTAGAATCTAAATAATCACTAATCCTCCTAGACTGGCATTACAAAAATTTTGAATATTAGTGATGGTATTAGCGATAGAAAAATTTTTTGTCGCTAATAATATCTTTTTGCCACCACAACACTGATGAAGAAAATGGCTGATTAGTGATGGAAACTTCATTATTAGCAATGGCAAATGCTATCTCTAAAAGTATGATTTTTTTTAATATTTAAATATTAAAAAATTATTAGTAATGGTGAATTTGGATTATTAGAGATGAAAATCTTATCATCGCTAATAATAAAGTATTAATGATGGCTATTTAATTATTAGCAAAGATGTAAGTTGTTGCTAAAATTATTTAAATTATTTAAATTTTTTATAATATTTAAACATAAAATAGATATTAGAGATGGCAAATTTTATCTATTAGCGATGAAAATCCTACCGTCGCTAATTGTTGATGCAGAAAATGGACAATCGTTGAAGTTCATTGGAGATGGAGAAGACAATCTCATCGATGAGATCTGCAAGGTAAAGTCTGCATTGGAGGTGGGTGGCTCTAGCGTGGATCCTCCGATGGTCAAGTTAGCTTTTTAGTCAATAAGAATAGAGTACACAGAAAATTAGAAGTGAAAAAAAGCTTTAAAAGAAAAATATATCTAGAGGATCTCTTATATAGACGGAGTCTATAACAGAATGATAGTGATAGTCATAATAGAATGTGAGAAGGCCGTTCAGATCACTTAGAGCTTGTTACGGACAGTAGGCTATCATTTATCACGACTTGCTGGTGGTTGAATTCTATTTGCTTGAGTTTGGATGAGAGGTCGAAGGCTTTTGAGCTTGGTAGTATGCTATTCATGCTGAGATTAGAAACTTGAGGTCAGGCTAACCGAGCTTGAAGGTTAGCCTCTAAGTTGTGGTTGATAGGCTCATAAACTAGGCTCTGAGTTTGAACCTCAATAGAACTATCATGACTACTTTTAGAGGTTCGGCCGCCTTCAAGGTCGATCGAGAGCGGGTATAAACATTCTAGTTCAGAGGACTGGAGGTTGGAAAGGGATGGCGAGTTCTTCAATTAAGATCGCGGCCAAGCTCTCTTGAAGAAATCCAACCAATATCCAAGGTCATCCTGAAGTTAGGATGGAGGAGTATTGAGATCCGATGTTTGTGAAATAATTGTTGCTTATCTCAGGTTGAAGGTGGGACTCATATTGGTGATGAGGTCCTCTTGTTGACCTAAGTTCATCCATCTGAGATCATTGGTGTAGAATTGGCAAGATTTATCATCCACAAGATGAAGTAGAGGAGTTTGACCGTCACTCAAGGTCGGCCATTAATCGAGGTCAAATGGTGCTGAAGTTTCGTATTTATGGGACGATTACTGTCTATTCTGAGCTGGAGATTGAAATCAATCGAATGGCAACTTCTTTCACTATTCAAGTTTATTTGAACGAAATTTATAGTGTAGTTTTGACAAGATCTATAGTTATCAGGAGGAAGTTAGGAGGATCGTTGAGAAGGTCGATCGGGGTGCAAGATCTGACATTGATAAAGGTTACTGTCATTCCCAAGATGAGCCATTCTTGAGTGATGCTCTAAGCTTAGTTGCATTTGGAGGTAGATCTTCTAAAATTCGTTCGGACTAGGAAATCGACTTGGGTGAAGCTCGAACCTAATCATCGCGACCTCAAGTGACACCGTACCAAAGTCGGACCTTCGATTGGATTTCGATGGGAGCTATTTTACCCTCAACACTAATATTTTTTTAAAAAATAAATCTTAATAATAAATTAAAAAAGATATTTAAAAATATTATTAGCGACGGAATTAGCGATGGTCTCTTTTCTACCACTAATAATCTAGAACACAACTTAAGTTCGATACAAGTCCGATTCAAATCTGATTCGAATTTAATTTAAAATTCTGTCAAACTTAATTTAATTAGGCTTTGAATCCAAATCCTACTTGGATTATAAAATTCAATTGGCCTTAAATTAAGTCAAGATTACTTAAATTAAATCTAATTTAAATCAATTATTAGAAATTAATTTTTAATTTAGATTCAATTTGATGAATCCAATTTGAACCCGATTTGAATCTAATTCAAAATTCTATCAATCCTAATTCAATTAGACTTTGAATCCAAGTTCTACTTAGATAGTAAAACCCAATTACCTTAAAATTAAGTCAAGCATAATTAAATTTAATCTAATTTAAATTAATTAGGAGAAAATAGTTTTTAATTTGGGTTTGATTTGAATCCAATTCGAATCTAATTTGAAATCCTATCAAACCTAATTCAACTAGATTTTGAATCCAAGTCCTTAAATTATAAAATTTAATTAGCCTCAAATTAAGTCAAGCCTACTTAAATTAAATATAATTTAAGTCAATTAGGACTTGATCCATGATTTCATTCAAATCCAATTCGAACTCGATTCTAATCCAATTCGAAATACTGTTAAATCTAATTTAATTAAGCTTTGAATCCAAGTCCTACATAGATTATAAAATCTAATTAACCTTAAATTAAGTTAAAAATAATTAAATTAAAAATAATTTAAATTAATTAGAAGAAAATAGTTTTTCATTTGGATTTAATTCAAATCAAATTCAAATTCGATTTGAATCCAATTCGAAAACCTATCAATTCTAATTTAATGAGACTTTGAATCTAAGTCCTACTTGGATAGTAAATTTAATTATTTTTAAATTAAGTCAAGTCTAATTAAATTTAATCTAATTTAAATTAATTAAAAAAAATAGTCTTCAATTTGGGTTTGATTCAAATCCAATTCAAATCCGATTCAAATCCAATTTGAAATCCTGTCAAGCCTAGCTAATTCATTTAGACTTTTAATTCAAGTCCTAATTGAATTGTAAAACCCAATTACCCTCAAATTAAGTCAAGCCTAATTAAATTTAATCTAATTTAAATTAATTAAAATAAAATAATTTTTAATTTAGGTTTAATTCGAATCTAATTCAAATCGATTCGAATCTAATTTAAAATTCTGTCAAATCTAGTTCAATTAGACTTTGAATCCAAATCTTACTTGAAATATTAAAACCCAATTAGCCTCAAATTAAGTTAAGTTTAATTAAATTAAATCTAATTTAAATCAATTAGGACTTGATCCATAAATTAACTAAGTCCAAAAATTTAATAAAATTTATGTTGCCTAGCTATGCAGCCCAAGAGAGGTGAATTAGATTTTTAAAATTTTAAAGCTAAATTAGAATAATAAAAATAATATGATGATATGCAATTTGTATGAGATGGATGATTTAAGTGAGGTGAAAAGATAAATAGTAAAAGAGCAAGTATTTAATAAAATAAGGATAGAAAAAGAGCAAGCACATTATAAACAAGCAAGATTTATAGTGGTTCGGTGTCAACCTTACACCTACATCCACTCTGCAAGCTCCTACTTAAAAATTCAAATCCACTAAACGTATTCAATAAGAATATAACATCGGTACCTCCGACCTTAGCTATCTCAAGCTAGAACACTTATTTTTTAGATACAAGCCAATCCTATACAATCCAATTTAAGGTTTGGATCAACCTTCTCAAGTTTTGGAACCTTCAAAACTTAAATTAAAATAATAAAATAGAATATGAGTGTTAACAATACTGAAATACAAAGTTAGTCACTTTAATGAGCAAATAAAATATTAAAAACTCTTTACACAATAAAGAAAGAAGCTTTTCTGATTTTTCTCAAAGTTGTTGAAGACTTAAATGAGCATTTGAGGGGTTGGTGAGCTTAAAATGAAAGCTTTTTCGCTTAGAGAGGGCTTTTTGCTTAAGATTGAAATAAATGCTTGAACCTCTTCTTTTCTTTCCTCTTTTTTGAGCTTATATATCTTCAATAAGTATTAGAGAAAAATCTAGACAGGATTAGGGCCATTGAAGGACTTTAAATGTACATTAAATATGGCTAAAATGGATAAAAAAATAGTTGTTGTAGAGATTTTCTACTGCAGGGATCGACCCTAGGGTCGTCCCCTGCATAAGGGTCGATCCTAGGGTCGACCTCTGTGGCAGAAGTCAAGAAATATCTAGTTTCTATTTTGTGTGCCAACCAAAGAACATCATACCAATCAGCCCTTTTTGATAGGGGTCGATTTGGAGGTCGATCCTTTTCTTAAAACTTGATTTTTTCTCAAAATATATATAAAAAAATCATGAAACTACCTCCAATAGATTAGAAATCTTATAGACTTATTCTTGAGGCTTTCAAAATAGATTTTTTTCAACTTTATAAAATTTAGAATTTTGCCCTTCATCATCTTTCTTCTTGATTTTCTTCCAAATTATGCATCCAAAATTTATAAAACTGCCTCTAATAGATCAAAAATCTTCTAGGCTTGCTGTTGAGGCTTCCAAAGCATATTTTTTCTAATTTTATAAAATTTATAATTTTGCTTCTGAAATACAATAAATTTTTTTTAAGCCAAAATCATTAGTTATCCCTTCAAATATTTTGTAATCATCAAAATCAATTCTTAGAGCAACAATCTCTTTCTTTCTGATGATGATAAAATACTTGAGCATAAGCAAAAATAAAATATGTATAAGTATTGATTAGGAATTTGAAATTTATGAAGATGAATCACTTGAACATTATAGCCAATCATTTAAATAATATTGCATCAAGAGTAATTTGAAGATTGCTTATTAGGTTATTTTCTTTGACAATTTTTCTTTTGATAATTTCTCTTGAAATATTTGCTTATTATCTAATTTTCTTTGATAATTTTTATAATTTTGCTTATTGCCCATTTTGTTTATTGCCCATTTTTATTTCTCTACTCCCCCTTTTTGACATCATTAATTATGATCTTAAAAGATTTTAAGAATGGAAAAAGGCTCTTCCTCACTTTATTCCCAATTTTGCTGCTAAAATATGAGTTTATATATATATATATATAGCATTTTAATTTGTTCATGCAGAAATCATAATATTTCAAATGACACCATTCATAAGAATTGATCCAAACAACATTCATAGAAATTAAGGTCTATATATGTATATATATCCAATATATAATAAGAGTCATAAGAACAATATCATCTAAACCATAGTCAAAATACATAAAGATGTAACATGAAGTTTACATTACATATTAGAAGTACAAATAGTTAGCCATGCAAAATAAGCACCACATATAATCACTATTGGCCAACATATATTATGAAGTAATTGATTAAACATATGAATGCATACTTTATGAATATTCTCAATTTATCTTTAATTCATTATACATTTTTCATATATTCATTACACTATAATGTCTCAATTCAACTCAATGAGTATTAAGATTTCAAGCATCAATTCATTAAGCATATCTCAACATTCCTCTTTCCATTTTTGATAATCATTAAAAAGCTTATGGAAAGGATTAAGAAAATTATCAAAATCAATAAGGTATAGGAGTGTATCAAATAAGAGATGTATCAAATTCAAAAAAAATAAAGTCAAATAAATCATCTTCCTTTTGAAAACTTATCTTTGGATTTAAAACATGCTTAAAATATTGCTTTTCTTTCAAAAATTTATTTAAATTCAAATATCTAAGACTCTCCTCCATATTAAATGATTATAACTTTTATAATCAGATTTTTAAATATATATATATATTTTAAGCTTTAAGAAGAATAGAGCTTTTCAAAATTTTGAATAAAGAAATTAAGCATAACACATTTTTTTTATGCATCAAACAAATCATTGAAATATATCATCAAAATTAATTAAAATTTAATATATATATATATATATCAAATTCAAAAAATTTTGATTTAATTTCAAGAGGGTATTGAATTTGAATTTCATGGAACATTTAATATGAAAATAAGTATGTTTGATATCAAATTTGTATTGACATCACTCTCCCCCTTTCTAAAAAGTTTTAATTCAGATTTTTCAAGTCAATATTGAGGGATTGAGTTTTGCAAGATATTTTAGCACATTTGATACCAAGAAAAGTATGTTCGATATCAAATTTCTATTTGATACCATTAATTTAGATTTTTAATTTAATTTTAAAAAATAAAATTTTTAAATAAAATAAGTATAATATCAAAAAAAATTAATATTAATTTTAATATTTATTCTTTATTTTTTTAAAAAAGTTTTAGTCAATTAAACTTTGAAAATGTATGTATCGGAAGAGTATGAAAGATAGTATCAAAGCTGAAAATAATTTTATAAAGATTTTACATTGTACATTAAAAATTTTATAAATTTATTTCTAGGAGTAAGAAGAGTTTTCAATTTAATTCAACTCAAGAATGTTAAGAATATTTAGATAAATTAAATTATGAAATCAGCATATAAATGATACTACTTTAAGCAAGTTTCAATATTTGAGAATAATTTATTTATCTGATATTATTTTAAATTAATAATAGATTAAATTGAGTAAATCAAATTGAATAAATACATAAAAGCATAAATTGAAAAGACTATAAGATATTTAATTAAGAGTTTGAAATTAATTAAAATAAAATATAAATTTAAAAAAAATTATAAGATAAATGATTGATAATTTGAGATTAATATTGATATTTTCAATACAAATTTGTAGCAAATGTCTCTCCTCCTATTTTTAAAAATGAACACCATAAAATTCATCATATGATATTTTTAAATTTATTCTTCCTCCCTTTTTTTAAAAGTTAAGCACCGATAATTTATACCACATTAATCTTTAACTAATACTAGTTAATTTAACTTTAAGCTCAGATGTTCAAATTTGATTAATACTAATTTAGTAACTAATTCATCTTAAATGAATTCTTATCCTTACTTTTACAAATAAAGATATTTTTAATTAAATAATCTTTTAAGATTAAATTATTTTTTTTAGTATTTTCATCCTCTATTGCATATATTTAAAGTAAGCATATTAAGTTTCAAATAATCAATCATCGATCAAATAATCAATCAAATCATCATATAGTGAATTTTTTTTAATAATTATTTTTTAAGAAAATATTTTTTTTTTTTTCTTAAGAAATATTAGACATTGAGTTCAGAAAAGGTATCAAATATTTATAATTTATCTCAAATATTATTATATTAAAATATGGCTGTGCAAACTTAGATTTGAGATAAAGCATTCTTTTCTCTCTTCTCTTTTTTTTTTGTCAAAAGATGGAGTACAAGATGATAAAATCTGCTATCAATTATTTTAGTTTTTTTAATTAAAAAAGATGAACCCATTAAGTTTAGATTAAATTATTTTGATAAGTCATTTTGAATTGATACTAATAGACTATTCAAATAAATCATAGAAAGATTTACTATTTAAATTCAAATCTTCCTTTTCTTAAGAAATATCACTCAATTTAATTCAGATGAGGTATGAAATTCTTTAAATTTATCTTAAAAGATATCTTATAAGCTATGCAAAATCAGATTCAAGATAAAATATTATTTTTTTTGCCAAAAGAAAGCAATGAAGTGCAAGGCAGAAAAAATTTATTTAATACTAATTATGAAACTTCACTTAAGGATGAATTATTTTTGATACCAATGCCAAATATGAATAAACAAGATTACATGAATGCTCAGGTATAAGTAAACCAATAAGTCAAACAACAAATAAATGCCTATTAATGATTTTTTATAAAATTTAAAAATTATTTATCTAGAATTTTTATTTAGAGTAAAATATTTTTTTTTAAGATTAAGCTTGATACTAATTAATTATTAAAAATCATGATAGGATCAAACCATGCAAAATATGATTGAATAATAAGTAAAATAGAAATGATTTCTCTAAAGCAAATCAAATAACTAGAACAACAAGAGTACATAAATAGATCAAAATAATTTTACTTTTAATATTTCAATAATATTTTCTCTTATTCAATTCAAAATTATTTTTTTTCTATTTTTCATAATAAATGCTAGAAAATTTGACTTTGTTAACTTTTTTCCTATGTCATAAAATTAACTTTTCTTAATTCTCTTCCTATTTCTTTCAAATTAGGTATATTTAATTAATTTAAATAAATAATTATTTTTTTTTATTTTGCAAGTAAAGCACATATTGAGTCAAATAAATAATATCAAATATATTAAATTTTTATAAAAGATGAAATTTTTATTGATTAGCCAATGATGACTATAAAAATAAAATTATGAAAGCATGTAAAATGTATGAGAGCTATATCCTATATAGATGCCAAAAATAGATTGAAAGGATCACTAAAGCTATAGAAAAAAATTCTAGCATCTTAAGTAAGTATATATTAGGATAATTCTAAGATGTAGGTCTAGGCTAGGTAGAAGAAGAGTGTAGTCTAATATCTCTAAATGACTGAATCCGGTAGTGAATATCCTTCCTCGCTGTAGTAAGTGCCCGAATTAATCTTTCTAACTCATCTCTGACCAATGATAATACCTCCATCTGATCTTATCTCATTTGGTGTGCCTCTGATATATACCTCTAAAGCTCTGCATAGACTGATGCTATGATCTTGATGGAGATAGTCTCTCAACAAATGCATCCTCATCCAGTCTATCAAGTAATCATGAGCTAGTATCTGAATGGCTAGTCTATGAAAGTGAAGTTGTCTTTATTTATTCATGCTGCTCTGTTGGCTTCTTATCCTGATATTTACTATAGTAGGCTCTATAGTAGGAGTCTCGTCATCATCATCTGCTCTAGCATGAGAGATGATATCCTCAATATCCTCAATCATCGTCTCGATCATAGATAAATCTTAAATATATAGCTACTTAAGATAATCCAAGGTGCTTTTACTGATTTGTACATGTGTAGCATACGTCCAATGCTATCAACATTTATCTCAGTCTGCATACATTACACTTTGAAATCTAGACTTTCTCTTCCTTTGGACAAAATGCTTTCGGGGTGCCATTGGAGAACAAGGACTACATGATTAGAATAGAAATGGAGAGAAAAGATCCGATTTTAGTCGGAGAGGGATTTGAAAGAAATTATAGCTCAAAAAAATTGATAATAAAATGATAGAGCCTTGGTATATTTTTAAATAGGAGAACTAATTCCAAAAAAAGGTCAACTCCTGTTAATCAAGAGTCGGCTCCCGAAGAGAGGTCGACTCCAATGAAACTAGGAGTCGGCTCCTCAAAGCAGAAAATAATTCAAGTAGTTTTTGATTCAAAAAAATTTAATCAAGTTGAATAAGAATTAATAAGCAATTAAATCAATGATCAAGAAAGATATTCAAGTCAAATTAGGAGATCAAAAATTAATCAATCATGAGGATAAGATAAACAAGTCAAGAAACTCATGTAAAAGAAAATCTAGATATATGCTCTATGAGTTTTGGTTGAACTATGAAATTCTAAATCCTTAGGGATAAGCTAATATGCAATGTAATTCAACACATCAAGCACTTAAGTTTTATGAATAGATGTTTTATCTTCAAGTACTTAGATCATGCACAGTTTTGAAAATTTTCAATATTTAAGTATCTTATAGGAGAATGCCAAAAATCAGTTTTACATGTATGTTCAGTAATTTAAAAACATTCACATCCAATTAAGCATCTTTTAATTTAAGTTTACTAATTGCATAATTGATATGGTGAAGCTATATATCATGTTGAATTTTAAGATAATTTTAATTCATATCATAACATGATACTTATAGAGGAGAGCATATTGATCTTTAAAATTAAAGTATTCGAATCATCAAAATCAATCAATCATTCTAATTTTACTAATATATGTAAAGAAATTCAAGCAGGTAAACATAATATGAAATCGTATTAAAGTCAACAGATTTAATCAAAATAACTTTAATAATCATTGATGGTATGATGTAAGAAAAAGTTTAGATTATACTATGCATCAATATCCATCTCTTTTCAATTCCAAGGTATCCATAAAAATTTTTTTTCTTTCATTTCATTAGAATCCTTGGTGCACCTACAAAATCACTTAATGATTTTTGGTACCCAAGTCATCTTGGGTCCATAGGAGTTAGTATTCAAAGTTTCCTTCGAAACCTAAATTTATTTAATCAAGATTTGGCCAATTCTTTTAAAATTACAATTCAAAATTTTATGACCAATTTGATTATATTTAAAGCACTTAATATTATGGTCTTTAGTTGATGCTCTTATGAAAATATTTTTAGTATTTTGCTATTTTCTTGACATATTAGAACTGGTTTCTACTCTATTGAAAATGGTCCTATTGGTTTTTACCATAGATTGGAGATTTTGAAAGCTAATTGTAAGCTTTTTAGTAATAGATTTCAAAATCTTAACTTCTCTTCTTAATTTTTTATTTTTTATCAAGATTTCTTTCTTTTCATTTAAAAGATTTTCATTTTGTTTTAGGAAGAATTTTAAAACATCATTTTTCTTCTTAAGCTCTATATTTTCTTCCAAAAGAGATTTTTCAGAAATCATATTTTTTCTTTTATTAGATATTTTTGTGATTTCACAAGTTTATCTTTTTCTTTAACTAGAAATTTTTTAAATTTTGTAAGATTTTCTTTTTTCTTAGTTAAAGTTTTAATTTATTTCAAAAAATCTTTCTTTTCTTTGGCCATGTTTTTTATATTTTTTAATAGATATTTATTTTCACTCAAAATTTTATTTTTTTTCTTCAACCAAAGATAAATTAGATTTTTTAAGTTCTTTATTCTATAGCCTTATCTTTTTATGTTCATCCATTAACTCATTGAAGACTTCATATAATTTATTAAAAGTAAATTTAGAGGAGTGTTCATAATATACCTCATCATTTTGAGTCATGAGGCAACAACTTGCTATATATTCCTCCTCTTTCTCATTCTTCTCTTTTTTCCTTTGCTTTTTTTTTCTTTTATTTCTTCCTTTTCTTCTTCTTTTCATCCTTATGCACCGTGAGGCATGAGTTGGGATGAGTTTTCTTTTCTTCTTAAGAACTTGATGTTTCTCTTTGATTTGCTTTCTTAAAAGTAGTTTCTAATTTTTTTCATATTTGATTTGCTGAATTATATGAAGAAATTGCATTAAAAATATTTATGTCTAATGAACAATAAAGTAAATTCATTTCTTTAGCATTCATTTGAATCATTTCTTTATCATGAATTGATGCATTGGATGTGTGTAGGCCATTGATTATAATTTTTCATAAATTATAGTCATGTGCTTGAATGAATATTTTTATCCTAAATTTTCAATAAGGATAATTTGAGCCATCAAACAATTGGGGTCTATCTATAAAATATCCATCATTAAAAAAAGATTTCATTTTGAGTTGCTAAGATCTTTGGCTCTTGACGGTTACATCAATAACTAATAATAGAGCACCTGCTCTGATACCACCTGTTGCCCAGCTATGCAATTCAAGAGGAGGGTGAATTAGATTTTAAAATTTTAAAGCTAAATTAGAATAACAAAGACAATGTGATGATATGCAATTTATATGAGGTGGATGATTTAAGTGAGGTGAAAAGATAAATAGTAAGAGAGTAAGTATTTAATAAAATAAGAATGAAAAGAGAGCAAGCACACCATAAATAAGTAAGATTTATCATGGTTCGATGCCAACCTTGAACCTACATCCACTCTCCAAGCTCTTATTTGAGAATTCAAATTTACTAAATGTATTAAATAAGAATACGACGTCGGTACCTCCAATCCTAGCTATCTTAAGCTAGAATACTTATTTTTTAGGTACAAGCTAATTTTATATAATTCGATTCAAGGTTCGGATCAATCTTTTCAAGTTTTGAAACTTTCAAAACTTAAATTAAAATAATAAAATTGAGTATGAGTGTTAACAATAATGAATTACAAAGTTAGCCCCTTTAATGAATAAATAAAATGTTAAAAACTCTTTACACAATAAAGAAAGAAGCTTTTCTAATTTTTCTCAAAATTGTTGAAGACTTGAATGAGCATTTTAGGGGTTGGTGAGCTTGAAATGAAAGCTTCTTTGCTTAGAGAGAGCTTTTTGCTTAGGATTGAAATGAATGCTTGAACCTCTTCTTTTCTTTCCTCTTTTTTGAGCCTATATATCTTCAATAAGTGTTAAAGAAAAATCTGGACAGGATTAGAGCCGTTGGATGGCTTTAAATGTATATTAAATATAATTAAAATGGATTAAAAAATAGTTATTGCGGAGATTTTTTCTCGTAGGGGTCGATCCTAGGGTCGACCCATATGGTAGAAGTCAAGAAATGCTCAATTTCTATTTTTTGGCTTGCAGAAATAGCAGAGATCAACTTTGGGATCGACTCCTGGCATAGGGGTTGACCTCAGGGCTGTCTCCTTTGGTGTGCTAGCCAAAGAACAGCATGTCAATCAGCCCTTTTTGATAGGGATTGACCTAGGGATCGATCCTTTTCTTAAAATTTGATTTTCTCTCAAAATATACATCTAAAAATCATGAAACTATCTCTAATAGATCAAAAATCTTTTAGACTTATTCTTGAGACTTTCAAAATAAATTTTCTCTAATTTTATAAAATTTATAATTTTGCCCCTCGACATCTTTCTTTCTGATTTTTTTTCAAATTATGATTTCAAAATTTATAAAACTATCTCCAATAGATCATAAATCTTCTAGACTTATTGAGACTTTTGAAATATATTTTTTCTAATTTTATAAAATTTATGATTTTACTCTTGAAATATAATAATTTTTTTTCTAAGTCAAAATCATTAGTAATCTTCTCAAATATTTTATAATCATCAAAATTAATTCTTAGAGCAATAATTTAATATTAATTTTTAACCATCCAAAAATAATCTAAAAAAAATTAATATTAAAATATAATTTTAAAAAAAATATAATTATTAGCGATGACTTTAGCGATGGAGATCTTGTCATCGCTAATAATTTTTTATATAGATTTGCTGATGGCATTAGTAATAGAGAAATATTATTATCGATAATAATTTGTTGTTGCTAATAATCTTTCTATCCTCATTTGTTTCCATCCCACTGCATGTCTTTGTTTTTCCCCATCCTACCACCCACCACCCCCTCATTTTCCCAACCCCTCATGCTTTTATACCCCACCACCACCCCCCTCTTCCCCACCCATCGGTCCCTTCGCCACCCTCTCTCTCCCTTGACTGCACCCGACCAGCCTCTCCGAGCCTTCGGCCGCCTCCTCGAGCCTTTGGTTATAAGCTCTTGGCCTCCTCTTGCTTTCTCAAAACCCCGGCCCATCTCTCCGCGGCCGCTTCCCCAAGGCCCTGATCGCTTGCCACCTCCTTGGCCACCTCCCACCTCCCCCCGACCTGCCTCCCCATGGTTTATCTCTCCATGATTGCCTCCCTAAGCCCCTGGCCTCCTCCCCTCGGCTACACCTGGCCCACCTTCCTGAGCTCTCGACTGTCTTCTACCTCCCCTCGACCTGCCTCCCCCCCACTCGCCTCTCCGTAGTCGCCTCCCCAAGCCTCTAGCCACCTTCCTTCGGCTACACCCGGCCCACCTGCCCCTAGCTACCTCCTCAAGCTCCTAGATATGAGCCCCCGACCACCTTCCATCTCCCTCTAGCTCGTCTCTCTATGGCTGTCCTCAAGCCCCTAGCCTCCTCCCCCTGGCTACACCTGATCCGCCTCCCTTCCGCCACCTCCTCGAGCTCTCGACCACCTCCCACCTCCCCCTCTAGCCCATCCTCGTGCCCTCATTTCTGCTACCCCCAGCCCTATAGCCCCAACCCTATGGCCTCTGCCTTGCCGACCCAACCACGAGCACCTGTCCATGCTACATTCTCGAGCCTCAATCTTTGCTTGCCAACCTGTGCCTCCTCGCACCTTAATCCCTGCATGCTAGCTCGTGCCTCAGCTCTTTATGGTAGCAGGCCTTCTATTGTGAGTATTAGCGATGGCTAATACCATTAGTAAAAGTTAATTTTTTATTTAAATTATATTAATTTAATATAATTAGATATTAAAAAATTAATTAATTAAATATTAATTTAATTAGAAGTAGTATAGGACTTGGATCTCGATATGCAAAGTGCTTGAATCGAGAAAAGATCCAGACAGCATTGCAAACATGGGATCGAGATGTATCCTACATACTCGAATTTTAGCATGCAGAGTGCTCAAACTGAGGAAAGATCCAGGTAGCATTGCAAACACAAAGTCAAGACATGCCCTGCATGCTTGAATCTTGGCATTTTGAGCACTTGAACCAAGGAAAGATTCGAGCAGCATTGCAAACTAGAGCTGGGGCATGCCTTACACGCTCAAACCTTAGGTCCCAGCTGGCATGCAAGGAATCTAGCCCTCGTGAGCCCTATGAGCTCAGGCCGATGGTGTTAATTTTAAAAGAATTAGTTTTAAATTAATAATATTTAAATAATTAGTTTTAAAGTTTTGGATCAGACTCTAGAATGGATTTTTTTGGATACCATTCCGGTGTGCTCGTGCAGCCTAGTCCTTATAAGAAATGTATTGATAGAAAAATGCATGATAGGAATACAATAGTAGCCCATTTATATAGAAGTGAATTTATGCCAAACTATAAGCATTAGTGCCTGTATGGGGATTGAGATGTAGGAGATAATTACAAAGGTTTTAGAGGCTCTACTTGTCCAAGATGTGCAGGAGCTTAATGGTGTGTTTGATCTAGTTATTAGTGAATGTCCATGTAATAATCTTTTAGATTGCAACTGTTATAGTCATGATGGACTATAAGATGCTATGGTTATAGCTATGGCTACTCTCTATAGGGTTGCCACCTCCTAGAGGCTGAGCAAAGCTATAACTATAGCAACCCCTATAGTCCATCATAGCTATAGCAATTGTTACTTTAAAGATTATTATATGGGCTTCCACCAATAATCAGATCAAACCCATCAAATGTGCTAATCATCTGCTCGACACTGTCACCATTAAGCTTTTGCATATTAGCAAATGTGTTGGACAAGTAGAGCCTTTTGTTCACACATATTGTCTCCCATATCTCTCCATACAGGTACTAATGCTTATAGTTTGGTATAAATCCACTTCTATATAAATGGATAACTATTGTATCCTTATCAAGCATTTCTCTATTGACACATCTTTTATAAGGATAACGAGCCGGTTCTTGATCTAAAAGTGTGGCATTCCAAAAGTATAATCACAAAAGTAAAGGGCATCATTGCGAACAGGGACGTTCATGACGTGCATCCTGTGTATGCGAACTTGGAGCTTACCAGATGATTAGGGTTATGCAAGTACATAAATTTTATTTTTAAATTATTATTTTATTTTTTAAAAAAATTATACTTCTAGTTTGCAGCTCGAGATGACGGTCGGGGGCTCAGAGAGGTTATGATGACTGCCTGTGCAAGATGTGCCTAAATGAAGGTAATGCATTCTATTCTTATTATTGTACCGTCAAGCTTGGATGGTTTGTTACATTGCAGACAACCGCTTGCGGTCACCTCATGATTAAAGGTATAGAGGAATTTGCTATACAGGGCAAGCTTGGATGGTCTATTACATTATAGATAGCTGCTTGCAACTACCTCATGGTTAAAGATGCAGAGAAACTTGTAATGCCTTACTTTTCAATGGTAGATCCGAGCCTTCTTCATATTTTCATGTACTGAGATTATCATATACTGCTGGACAAGAATCAAACAATGTCTAAATTAGGAGACTAGCAGACTAAAACATTATCATGTATTGCTGGATGAGAATCATTTTTTTGCTGATACATTACAGATGCTAACTAACAATCTTTGTTATACGTGAGTTAAATTTTGATTGTTTTATTATGTTTTAAGAGATATTTTATTTAAACTAATTTTTAGGTCATCTACTTACTTTGATTTTTTATTTTTATTTTTAGAAATTATACATCATGTCTTTTAGAGGTCGGAGCCATTCCAGCCAAGGATAGAGCTCTCGAGGAGAGAGCGATCATGCGGCCAGCTTGCATGGTTCCGCACCTCTCACACTGGATGGTAAACTCTAACACTTTAGATATTCTCATTTATGTTATTTTATCCTTTGCTAGCTAATATAATATTCTTTATATTAGATATTTTATACTCAGGTTCAAATGATAGGAGGTCATCAGTGACTCCATAGTCACACACAGTAGTGACAGACTCTTAGACACAGAGTTGTGGTCAAGAACTTGCCCAGCTCACAGCATCTCTAACTCAGTCAGAGGATAGATAGCTCATCCACATTCAGAGCCTCTCGTAAGTACTATAACTTCAACTAGTATATTTAAAATTTAGCCATTCTAGAGTTAATATTTATTTTTCAAAATCAATTTTGCAGAATGTTTAGAGAGTTTGGAGTATCTCATGTGGTTATCGGTATCATCTGATGCTTGATGCTGGGGTCGATGAATGAGTTCTTCAGCTGGCCGTCTGGAGCTCGTGATGCAGCATGAAAGATATTTTTAGTAAGTCAAAATTAGTTTAATTTTTAAATTTTTGATATGTTAGTAGTTTAATTATATATTAATACATAATTACTTCTATCTTACAGGAGTACTATCGATTTGAGACTTTCTAGAATGAGAAGATTGGCCATCAGACCTTCGAGGAGGTGGCCACATGGAACCTCCAAGATGGCCTCTACAACCTCAGGCAGTCCACCATCCAGCACTCTAATTTTCAGTCATCATTGGACTGGAGGTCCTTCATGGATCACTGGATGTGGATGAACATATGGTAGGCCATCAACGATCAGTAGAGCAGTGAGGAGTACTTTGATAGTCGACAGAGGGCTTGGTAGAATTGAACCATCTAGTAGGATCCGATTAGGCATATAGGTGGCTCGGTCGGTACATATGTTGTGGCCGACAAACTAATAAAAAATCAATACCAAAATTCTTCACTAGAACTGTAAAAACTAGCTATCACTAAAGTCATTACTAATAATCATAATTTTTTTTAAATTATATTTTCATATTAAGATTGTTTTCTCCTAGGTCATTTTTTGGGTGGTTAAAAATCAATATTGAATTTTATTAAATTTTTAGGCTTAATTAATTTATGGATTAAATTCTAATTAATTTAAATTAAATATAATTCAATTAGGCTTGACTTAATTTAAGGCTAATTAGATTTTAAAATTTTAAGGAAGATTTGGATTCAAAGTCTAATTGAATTAGGTTTGACAGAATTTTGAATTAAATTTGAATTGAATCTAAATTAAAAATTATTTTATTCTAATTAATTTAAATTAGATTAAATTTAATTAGACTTGACTTAATTTGAGGATAATTAGATTTTAAAATCTAATTAAGACTTGGATTAAAAGTCTAATTAAATTAGATTTGATAGGATTTCGAATTGAATTCAAATTGGGTTTGAATTAGATTCGAATCGAATCTAAATTAAAAATTATTTTTTTAATTAATTTAAATTAAATTTAATTTAATTAGATTTAACTTAATTTAAAAATAATTATATTTTACTATCCAAGTAAGACTTGGATTCAAAGTCTAATTGAATTAGGATTGACAAATTTTTGAATTGGATTCGAATCAGATTCAAATTAGATTCGAATTGAATTCAAATTAAAAATTATTTTTTTAAAAAATTAAATTAAATTAAACTAAATTAAATTAATCTTGACTTAATTTAAAACTAAGTAAATTTTATAGTCCATGCAGAACTTGGATTCAAAGCCTAATTGAATTAGGTTTGACAGAATTTTGAATTGGATTCAAATCAAATTTGAATTGAATTCAAATAAAATCATAGATTAAGTTTTAATTAATTTAAATTAGATATAATTTAAGTATACTTAAATTAATTTAAGATTAATTAAATTTTATATTCTAATTAGGACTTGGATTAAAAGTCTAATTGAATTTGATTTGACCGGATTTCTAATTGGATTCAAATCAAACCCAAATTGAAAATTATTTTTACCTAATTGATTTAAATCAGATTAAATTTAATTAGGCTTGACTTAATTTGAAGGTAATTAGATTGTACTATCCAAGTAGGACATGGATTTAAAGTTTAATTGAATTAGGATTGATAGATTTTTAAATTAGATTCGAATCGGATTTGAATTAGATTTGAATTGAATTTAAATTAAAAATTATTTTTTAATTAATTTAAATTAAATTAAATTTAATTAATTTTTACTTAATTTGGGGCTAATTAGATTTTATAATCTATGTAGGATTTGGATTTAATGCATAATTGAATTAGGTTTGATAAGATTTCAAATTAGATTCAAATCGAGTTTGAATTAAATTGGAATGAAATCATTGACAAAGTCCTAATTGATTTAAATTAGATTTAATTTAAGTAGGCTTGACTTAATTTAAGGCTAGTTTAATTTTATAATCCAAGTAGAACTTGGATTCAAAGTCTAATTGAATTAGGTTTGATAGGATTTCAAATTGAATTAGAATCAAGTTTGAATTGAATTTGAATCGAATCCAAATTAAAAAATATTTTTTTTAATTAATTTAAATTAGATTAAATTTAATTATATTTAACTTAATTTAAAGATAATTAAATTTTACTATCCAAGTAGAACTTGAATTCAAAGTCTAATTAAATTAAGAATTACAAGATTTTGAATTGAATTCGAATCGGGTTCAAATTTGATTCAAATTGAATTCAAATTAAAAATAATTTTTTAATTAATTTAAATTAAATTAAATTAAATTAATTTTGATTTGATTTGAGGCTAATTAAATTTTATAATTCAAGTAGGACTTAAATTCAAAGCCTAATTAAATTAGATTTAGTAGGATTTTAAATTAGATTTGAATCAGATTCGAATTGGATTCGAATTGGACT
The DNA here is from genome assembly GCA_006176705.1 of Cocos nucifera. Lineage (NCBI taxonomy): Eukaryota > Viridiplantae > Streptophyta > Magnoliopsida > Arecales > Arecaceae > Cocos > Cocos nucifera. Next base: position 999,222 of record QRFJ01000244.1, read on the forward strand.
TGAGTTGTGTTCTGAATTATTAGTAATGAAAAAAAGGCTGATGCTAATTTCATTGCCAATAACATTTTTAAATATTTTTTTAATTTATTATTGAGATTTAAAAAAAAATTATTAGCGATGGTAGGATTTTCATCGCTAATAGACAAAATTCACTACTACTAATATCTATTTTATATTTAAATATTATAAAAAATTTAAATAATTTTAGTGATAGCGTAAGCCATCGTTGATAATTAAATAGCCATCGCTAATAGTTTATTATTAGCAATGATAGGATTTTCGTTTGTAATAATCTAAATTCACCATTACTAATAATTTTTTAATATTTAAATATTAAAAAAATTATACTTTTAGAGATGGTATTTGTCATTGCTAATAATAAAATTTTTATTTCTAATAGTATTAGCAACGGCCATTTTTTTCGTTGGTGTTGTGGTGGCAAAAAGGTATTATTAGCGATGAAAATTTTTATCGCTAATACCGTCAATAATATTCAAAATTCTTGTAGTGGACTAAGGGCCAGGTTGACTACTGAGTGGGAGGCTTGTTCATTGTTGGTGATAAGTTAGTTGGGCATGGTTGGCGATGAGCAAATGCCAAGTCGGACAATATCACCCATTTGAGTGCACGGTCGATCTTTAAGGCTAGCATATAGTAAATCAACTATAGAAGAGTTGTTGGCAGCTCTGCCTTGGGCCCATTGAGAGTCAGCCGGCCAATTTTCATCCCCATAGGTTGTGGGATGCCATCGAAGAGCATCGCGGCCCAATCGGCCCAAAGCCGAAGACTGATCGGCGTTGAGAATGGCCGATTAGTGATTGGTGATGGTCCAACACAATATCTTACTGGGCTTCCACATCTTGCCTCTTCATATCTTTGGCCCAGATGAAAATTTTCCCAACACATGCCCTCTACCCCCGAGTCTGAGTTTTAGTTGGTGAAGGGAGTATTGTTGGTCCTCGGTGCTGGTTATGAAATGACCTTTCAATTGAAGGGATGCGCATGATTCTTAAGGTAGATGTGATGGGATATGGACGAACAGGACAAAATAAAATGATGGGGCCTCGAATCCAAATTAGGTGGCACCTCTTTTGGTGTGCTATATTAATTCTGGCAAATGGCATACGAAGCAGCCAATGAAGGGGTGCCACGTGTGAGCAGCTCATTTAATGATGATGATTCAAAATCTTCTAGAGCTATTTTTCTCTATTTATAAAACTGAACTATGTTCCTTCTCTCCTTTTTTATGCTTCCTGGTTGCTTCCGAGTTCCACTCCTTTTTTTTTGATTTTCCTCCTTCTAGGTCATTGTCGTGCTAGGTCTGCTTTGCTTCATTTTTTGCCTCACCACAATCTATCGGAGGGTCTCCTAAAGTTTGGCTTTGCTATCTCTGGTCACTTTCCTAGTCTTTCTTTCTTTAGGTGGGTTTTCTTGGCCATCCTTTTTCGCCCATCTATCTATCTCCTCTTTTTTTGGGTTGTTTCTTTAGTTTTTCTTTTCAAGCCTCCTCTTTTTTTCATGATGAGGTCGATGGCTCGACTGGAGAGTAGTCTTCCTCTTTGGGGATGAATCTCAAAAACTTGGTCTGAAAGAGCAAGGAACCCGAGGTCGATTTGGTCTCGAGGCTCATAGATTTCAACTCTATGCTGGGGTCAGAAGACCTATTCCAGATCTAGACTCAGTATGGGGTCTTGGTGGAGTTTGACCTCGAACTCCTTAGGACCACTGGTCGAGCGAATGACCCACCACTTGGCCGGTTAGTTGTGTACAAGGAGGCACTCCATACTGGCTTGCAGTTCCCCATTCCTCTTTTCATTCTCAACCTTTTCTGATTTTTTGGCATTTCTTTATGTACTATTGTCCTGAGCTCCTTTCATTTTGTTGGTTTCTTGGTCATCAATGTATTGGCCAACATTCAGCCCTCCATCCTCCTTTTTCAATCCTTCTTCATCATCATGAGGCACCTGCATGCCAAGGATTGATGGTACATATCAGCACAGAGGAGAAATTCCCCCCTGATTAAGGGTGCTTGTTCCTCTGTTCATGGATGGAAAGAGCGATTCCTATTCATCCTTAGGTCATCATCGAATGGTTGGGATTTGTCGAGTTAAGGTTGGCTGAAGGATTCAACTAACCAAATTCTGAGGCTGGGAGCTAAGAAAAAAAGGTTGCTTCAAGATCCTTAGGGACTTTAAAGTCCCCACTTTAGAAAACCTATTGTCTCATGGCCACCTTTATAATGGGGGGCTTAGTCAGCTCGACCCCAGTGATGAGTAAGGCATTATAGTTCTTCGCTCTTTTTCTTTTTTTGCTATCGTATTTTTGATCACTGCTATGCTGTTGCAGACATGAGGCTCGAAGACATTGCAAATCTAAGAAAAAATACTTTTAAGAAGAGAGTGGCCTCAACTGCCAGGAGCTCTTTGAAGAAATAGAAACTTATGGTGGTCGACCATCAAGGTGTTCTGTCCGAGCAAGCTTTTTCGATCAAAGGCACCATTGCGATGGCGACCCACGCTCTTCCAAATGTGCCACACTTGGCCATGGCCCTTTCCTCCTCTACTTAGTTGAGCATGCTTCAGTCGGCTCCTATTCTGATTTCTCCCATTACCCAAGGGAGAGAGAAGTCTCCTTCTCCAGCGATCAGCCCTAGTGGGTTGGCCTCTGTGGGGAACAAGCTGACCAGGGGACTCATCTACTCGAGGTTCCTGACGATGCCACCTTTGGAAATTGGAAGCTCATCCGGGAGTTAGTGGAGAGCATGCTCCTTTCTCGCAGAGCTGGAGAGGAACAAAGGATTGGAGTTTTCGATCCTATGGAAACAGGCCGAGACCTCCCTCCACCAGGTATTTTGGTTGTAGCCCTTATTTTCTTTTCATTTATTCTTGTCTTTTCTTTTTCTTACATGATCTCAATGCACTTGGCTCGCCTCCTCATTGAGTTATTGAACCATGCGAGGAGAGTGGACAAGACCCATGCGCAAGCTAGAGTAGCTGAGGCAGAGGTTGGATGCCTGAAAGAGGTGTTGAGCATGATGAAAGCCGACCTTTCACATGAGAGGAAGGGACAACAGGAGGCCAAAGCTCGGGCTACCAAGACTAGAGAAGAAAGCAAGGAAGGAAGAGGCTGAACTAGTCTCTGAAGAAGTAACATAGGAGATGGCTTTCAAAATTGCTGAGGTCGAGAAGATGGCTAAAGAGTAGATCAATGAGGCTGGGCGACTTGTTATAGAGGTATTCAAGGTGTCCGAGGAATTCAATGAGATGAGGATCACATTCAACTAGGAGGCCTTTAACACCTTCCTAGAGATCGGCTTCGATAATTATCATCATCGAGTTGCTGCTTAGCATCCAGCCATGGATCTTTCCTTTTTGGATGAGGATGAGGAAGAGAGGAGTCTATTCATTTCGAGCCCATGGCTGTTGAGGAACAAGCGGAAAAAGAGTTGGTGGTTGAAGGAAATCGCACAGGATTTAAGCATGCATTTTTAAAATTTTTTTGAATAAAATAGCAGCAAAAGTAAATATTAATCTAAAATTAATACTATGAATGCATTGATAATATCAAATAAATCATACTTAAGATCTAAACATGCTAATATGTGATAGAAAAATAAAATGCATTCGATCAGCAAATCAAATCTACTGACCGATACGAGTTTAGAACTCGATACCTTTTTGTGGATAGCTGATCTCCATGATCTAAATCCACCAAAAAAAGTTGTGGTGTTATGCTACAGCTGTACACTCATCTGGTTTCTATGGATGGTCCACATGGAGCTCCTGATCTTGACCAGCTCCACAAGAGTGCTAGCTCCTCGCTAGGGCCTTCGACTACTAATTATAATCGATCTAATTGATCATATACTTTTTGATTTTTTGGATACTCTAAAAAATTAAAATACAAATATTGGAGGATGATAAAGAGGTATTTCAAATTTGGTGGTGATCCGATGCTCACAGCACTCGATCTCTCCACCCGAACCCGAATTTCACTCAGCCTAAAAACCCTGACACACTAAAAATTCTATCACGCCCTCTCTATATGGAGTTTTTCCATGAAATAAGTTTTTATAAAAAGATTATTTTTAGATCTATAAATTCTCTTTAGATCATATCTAAAAATTAAGTATCCTTAGAGGTAAAAATTAGAAGAGAAAAGAGGCATGAGGGAAAAGTAAAGTGCTATAGGATCCTACTCACCTTTGCTTCAAGATTTTTTTTTACCCAAAACTAATGCCCAATCACTCTAAAATTTTTACCACATAATTCTATCCCCTTCTTATGCATGCACAAAATTTTTCATAATTTATTGACATGAATACCATGGGAAAAGCGCATGGAAAGTGATAAGGGTTGAGTGGTTTGGAGGTTTTAACCACTCACTTGATTTCAAAAAATCAACTGAGCCTCTTATCCTTATCCAACGCCCCCTCGCATGTGTTCAACATGTAGAAGAACTCTCCTTCTATGTGCACACATTTTGATTTTTCCAAAAAATATTCGACAAACAAAAGGGAGGGCATGGGAAGCAGATAAGGTTGGATTGGTTCCAACCTCCAATAAACTGAGTTGAATTCAAAACTCAACTTACTTTGAACCAGTCCAACCCTTTGATCAAGTCAAAAGTAGATAAGAGAGGAGGCATAAAAACCTTCTGGGTGAGAGAAGATTTACATACAAAAATTTTGGGCATGGAACAAGGGTGGAAAAGTCAAAAATGGTGGGTGCATGGGAGAGTTTGAATTCAAACTTCATTTGACTTGGTCCTAATTGGTTTCAACCAAATCAATTAATCTAGACCCAATTAGATTAGGTTAAATTCAACTAAATTAGGCTTAGTCTAATCTAATAAAATTTTAATCAAATTAAAAATTAATTAGATACAAGTCCTGATCAAATTAGGATCAAAACTCCCATAGCGATTAGGTCATCTCATGACCTGATTGGGTCAAACCCAATTGAATCAAATTCAATCAAACTTGATTGAATCTTCATCACTCAATCAAATTAAGTTAATCAATAATTGAATTGCTAATTAATCCTTCAAAAATATCTGAGTCCAAATCGGATGGGTTATCGGGTAATAGAATTCCATCAATATGAAACTTTTGAAGAGTCCTAATCCAGTGGGACTCTTGAACCCAGTATCCAAAATGAATAGAACTCATGATCTTAGAGTTTCAGACTAGTGAAACTCCTGATCAGAGAGTCTTAGATGAGTAGGGCTCAGAGCCCCAGTCCAGTGGAACTCTTGGTCATAGAGTTTCAGTCCAGTGGGACTCTTGACCATAGTGTCCTAGGTCATCAAGACTCATGATCGCCATCAGATCAGGTAGGAACTCCTTGGTTACAAGCACAACCAACCTATATGGTATACTATGATCTATACTCGATAAACATTGTCGTTCTAAATAACAATGTATCTTTTGGTCGTGAACAATTTAAGAACTAAATAACAAATTCTCTTTTATCAAATCTAGATAGTCCTAAGGACTTCATCACAACATAGGAGTTCATTAGAAGACAACAGAATTTATGATGAAAAATATCAAAATAACTTTTATTATTTGATAATTCATATATAAGTACAATAAGTAGCATAACCATCAACAGACTGATGATTGACTTTGGACATATTCCCAATAATCTTTCACTTGGACTAAAGCCAATCGGTGCAGTATCTAATACCTATCTTCGACTTGAAGTCGTTGAACTCCTTCACCGCAATAGCTTTAGTGAATAAATCGGTCAGGTTCTCTTTTTCTTTGATCTTCTGAAGGTCGACATCACCTCGATCCATAATTTTTTGGACAAGATGGAAGCGGTGTAGAATATGCTTCGTCTGCTGGTGTGCCTTAGGTTTCTTCACCTGAGCAATGGCTTCAGAGCTATTGCAATAGAGCATAATTGAACCATCAAGAGAGGGTGCTACTCTAAGCTCGGTAATGAATTTCTTCAGTCACATTGCTTTTTTGGCAGCATCTGATATAGTGACATACTCTACCTCACAAACTGAATCGACCATAATGTGCTGCTTGGAACTCTTCCAATAGACAACCCCATCATTAAGGATGAATATATATTCCAACACACTCTTACTATCATCATGATCAAACTAGAAATTAGAGTTTGTGAACTCTACCGGTTTCAAGTTTGATTCACCATATACAAGTCACTAGTCCTTAGTATTTCTTAAATACTTTAGGATGATTTTAATAACCTTTTAGTGGTTCTTTCCTAGATCAGATTGGTATCTACTCACTATCCCTAGTGAGTATGCCACATCTGATCATGTACATATCATAGCATACATGATAGAACCCACTATCAAAGCATATGATATTCTACTCATACGCTCTCTTTCTAGAGGTGTTATCGGACAATCCCTCTTTGAAAGAAAAATTCTATGGCCTATCGGTAGATAGCCTTTTTTAAAATTTTTCATGCTGAAACATTTCAGCACAGTGTCAATGTATGTAGTCTGGGACAATCCAAGCAACCTTTTAGATCTATCTTTATAGATCTTCATCCCTAGGATGTAGAAAGCTTCTTCCAGATCTTTCATGGAGAATTATGATGATAGCCAGATTTTTATTCCTTGCAATGCAGGGACATCATTTCTGATTAAGAGAATGTCATCCACATACAATATTAAGAATACTATTGCTGAACCATTAGCCCACTTGTATATGCAGGGCTCCTCTTCATTCTTAATGAAGCCATTGTTAGATATGTGTGTCCTTGAAGCCAGATTGGCTGACACTTATAATACACTTCTAAGGGCAAAATTATAATTTTGACTATAAATAATAAAATAAATTATTTTTTATTATAATATATATTTGAAAGTGTCTGTGATACATCCCTTGAGTTAATGGCAATGATAGTTCATATTTTCAAGAGTTGAAAAATTTAAGACATGAATTTTCATTATTAACTCATAAAATGCTCCCGACCATAGGATCATCATGAGGATGGTGATTGATCCAGAAGGTTGGTGTACGATCGCTTCTTTAGGATGGATGAGTCTTGAGTCTATGGTGTAGAGACACCGGAGTGAGAGTACATGTACTTATTAGAAAATGAGGGCACTGAGCATGACCACCTCGAGCAGTCATGAGGAAGTCTACCTTCTCGTCGATGACTGACTCAAAGCTGCAGTGGTGTGTCTGGTTCTTTGATTAAGGTGCATCGACAGTTCATCTTGAGGGTGTTGTAGTTTGACTACACCATAACTCGATCTCCTAGCCATTTAAAATCCTGAGGTGTATGTTGGCTATAGCATGTTCATTGTTGGAATTGGATTGCACCAATAAGGGATCTATCTACCTCGGTAGAAGAGGAGCAGCCCTATGATGATCATGAGAATCAAGTCCATAAGCCCATGGCCATGGTAGAGTAAAATAATAGAAAGAGTTTCTATTAGAATTTTCACATTGGACTTGAATCGAATGATTAATTCATATGATGGATATTAGGATTTGATGAGATCACCTTAACCCTAATCCGATCGAAGCTCAAGATAGAGAAACTTAATCACACAGATAACTACACTGAGATGTTCGCTTTCAGTTATGATGGGTTGCTACAATATGCTGCTAGGTGTCACTGATGGATTTTGGGATAATTAGAATGATTTGGATGATCGATCATACTAGTTGTCTGAATCAGAAAAGTTCTGATCAATCGGAGGTGTTTCGATGATGTCGATGATAGAGATCATGACATATTCCATTACCATATGAAAGTGAACCTAACTGAGTCACACAAATAATAGTTTGGATCTAGATATCATCAATTGGATTAATCCAGTTCAATTGATTTGAATAAGATTCAATTAGGTTCAAGAAAATCATTCTAGTACATGATTGAGCCTAATGTTCTTCTTTAATAATCATTAAAATTTATCTCGACTGAGCCAAATATGTTTGGACTCACTCAAAAATCTTTACTTGATTTGACTGAAGCTTGTCCAGATCAAAAAAGATTATCTTAATTTATGAAATAAATTTGAGACAACATCTGTCATTTTCCATCACCTGCTAAATCTTGTCTTTGGACTTTGGTCAAATATTGACCTTTGACACTTAGACATCTGCCCATGTATCATGCACCCATAGTAGAGAACCTTGGGCCTTATCCTCCTACTAAAAAGTAGACAGGCAAGGAGCACATGCCTAGGGAGGTGTGCGTCCCATGAGGATAAGATTTGGAGTCCCATATAGATGGGACTCCAGTTGCTTCAAGGGTTTAAATTAGGTGGCATCAAGGAGACTTGTTTGACCCAGTCTTGGCACCACCTAAGGAAAGTTTTGAGGGACTCTAATCTGATTGGATTAGATGATGTCATCCCACTAATCAGATTTAGATCTGATTGCATAAAGGGCCATGATTGGCCAGGATGATGTGGCATTGCATGGCGCAGCAGGGTCTATATAAACCCTGTCTGCGCCTAGAATAAAAAGCTTCTGCCTTTATCCCATGCCACAAAGCTTTTCTCCCTTCTTCTCTATGCCACCCTCTAATCCTCTCTCTCCTCTCCATGTCCAAGCAATTGGGCATGAGTTAGGTGCGATCCAAGCAAGTCAAAGGCGACAGGAAAGGAAGAAGGCAGCACTGCTATAAGAGACAATGGTTGTTCTTCAAAAGTATTTTTAAAGATCTTTAAGATCAGATCTAGATCTAATTTTTGGAGAATTAATTGAGAAGGAGAAGATCTCTAGATCCTACCTGAGTGAATACCGATAGAGGTTAGGCACTTGCATGGCTACATCCAGAACCTCAGACAAATATCGGAATCATCACAAGATAATTAGATTATCCAAAATAAAAAAAAATTAAATTAGATTTAATTTAATTTTTATTTTATTTTATTTTATTAGATTAATAAGATCAGATCTGAAGAATTTTAAATTTAATTAGAATCTTAGAGAAAAATTTTTAAAATATCCCTCTTGATCCAATCAGATCTGAATGAACCTGAGCCGGAAAATAAGGTTTTTTCCTTCAACTGATATCAGAGCCAGATTTCAAAATTTATTAGATCTAATTTTAATTTATTTTGATCTAATAATTAGATGATTTTAGATATCACATGAGATGTGATTAGATTTAAAATTAAAAAATTAAAAATTAAATAATCTAGATCTAAGATGTATGAGATGCATGATTAGACTAGGAATAGAATTGCTCTATGTATAGTCTAACATGATCATAATTTTAATTTAATTAATTATAATTTTTAAAATTATTTATTTACTATTTTTTGATATTATAAATATTATAATTAGATTTAAATCTATTTAGTTTATTCATATGAGATATGATAGATGCATGTTTAGACTAGTTGTAGAATAGTTCTACAAAATTATCTAGAATAAATTTTAATTTGATATGATCAAATTTAAATCTTATTTTTTAGATATTTATGAGATAATTTAGATCTAAAAATATGCATGATATGATACATGAGATGTATGCAAAATATGTTTTTAGTTAGATCAATTTTTATATATGTGATATATGATATAGATCTAACTAGTTTTATAGATTTATCATGTTTTCGATTAGGACGTTCTCCTTGGCCGTCCGATCATAAGAATAAAGTAGAGTTTAAATAATCTCTTCTTTCATTCGATGGAGTATTCTTATGATATGTAGGGGTGCTGCGTGTTCGTTCTTAATCAAAAATCTAAAACTTATTTTCTACAAAATCCTAGATCCTGAAACCCCAAGATTTTATATACATATTTTATTTATGAACCATAAACTTAATTAAGAATTAAGATTATGAATTATATTAGGTCTAAAATTAAAAATTTTTAGATCTAAAATATATTCATAAAATTGGGTTCGGGCTTGGATAGCTCAATTAGGTCTAGTGGTTGATCAAACCGAATCAAGAGTTGGTTAGATGGGATCAAGAGTGCTTAAATTAACCAGCCTAATAGGATTAAGTCTGGGTCAAGATCGAGTCACATGAGTGATAGATCAAGTTAAGACCTAATTAGGCTCAGTGGTAAGAGTCTGTATTGTAGGCTAACTCGATTGATTCTAGTTCAATAATTTGGTGTCTAAGGTAAGTTTGGCAGATACGACCGGCTGATTTTTAATTAGAAGCTACTCGACTTGAATACGTTCTTATCGTATTTTTGATGGCATATCTCTTCCACCGATCTCACTTATCTAGCCATATTTGTCGGCTCAATCCTGATCTATAGTGGCTTACAATCTGAGCTAACCCATGCCACTAGGTTAGTCATAATGGTTATGGCTATGTCAAGTCAAATTTAAAGAGACCTAAATCAAATCTTCCTAAAAAAAAATTAAGTCTAAGGTCTTCCACCATTGTAGATGTGCGGATCCTTTCCGGGGTTGATTATTCTCGGCTGGTCACAGTGGTTTAGCTACACCGAAAAGATGCAACCATGTCTATTAGGCATTGGATGCTACGGGCTGGAGGATGGATTGGACTTAATATTTTCAATACGGTGAGAGACTCAATTAGAAATCTAATCTGTACAAATGGTGGGTCTGACTTAACTAAAAAATGGATCAATATTCTAGGCACGATGAGATTCATGAATTAAAGACCAAGCCTAGGTGCACCATGATTAGAGAATCATTGGACAAGAGTTGTTCACTCATTGGCTAACCCATCATCAATAACTATTAGGTGAGGTGATGAGTCAGTTTGTGGACTGCACCCTCCACTAGAAATCAATAATCATGAAGATTTTTGCATCTCTACAGAGAAAGTGTAGGGATCCAAGAAAATAGTGGAAGCTAATTTATTTAAAAATTAAATCCCTAAATAAATTGATCAAGTTTTAATTACAAAATCTAACTAGAAACTTTGACTCTCTATAGAAAAAAGAAAAATATCTGCATCCAACCCACTAGCCCGTATCCTGGACACCTATAGACTGACTGGATCCAATTATAAGGATTGACTCCAAAACTTCAAAATTATTTTGAATTCCAAGAAGTTGACTCATGTATTAGATCAGGATCCCTCCATCTTACCAGCTCGTCCGTCCACTGAACAGAGAGCGTCTCTTGACAAATGGATGGATGGAGATAATAAGGTCAAATACTACATGTTGGGCTCAATGTCTGATGAGCTTTAGCATCAACATGAAGATATCAAGACTGCCCACCAAATGTTGGCTCATCTGAAAGAGTTGTTTGGTGAGCAGAGTCGCACAGCCAAATATCAGATCACTAAACGACTGTTTAAGGCTAAAATGAATGATGGATAATCCGTCCAAGATTATTGTCTGATGATGATCAAGAACTTGGAAGAGCTTGAGAAGCTCGGAGTGAAGTTAGACCAGGATCTGTAGAATGATATAATTCTACAATCTTTGACTGATGTGTATGGATAGTTCATCATGAACTACCATATGCATAAACTTCAAAATACTCTGACCGATCTTATGAATATACTGGTTAGTGCTAAGCTTTCTATGAAAGATTCTAAAGGCTCAGTACTTACTATAGAATGGACTTCTTCTAAAAGAAAGTTTTTTGAAAAGAAAAAGTCTATAAAAAAATAGAAGATGGAAGGAGGAAAGAAAAAGAAGGCAGAGTTGAAGAAGAAGGCCGTTGACAAAGAAAAGTATTTCCATTGTAATACTGACGGCCACTGAAAGTGGAACTATCTTACATACCCGACCACCCTAAAGAATAAGAAGGAGACAGATCCTTCTGGAGGTATGCTCGTTATTGAATCTAACCTTATGGTTTCTTCTGCATCCAGTTGGGTGCTTGACTCTGATTCTAGTGCTCATTTGTGCACTTCCATGTAGGGTCTTAAGAATAGTAGGAGGCGGAGGGATGGTGAGATGATCCTATGCATCAGAAATGGAGCAAGAATTACTGCTGTGGCTGTGGGAACCTATCCTCTTCGACTACCGTCTAGCTTAGATTTAGCACTTAGGGATTGTTATTATGTGCCTGCTACAAGCAGAAATTTGATTTCTATTTCATGTTTAGCATAAGAAGACTATGTAATTTAGTTTTCCAAGGATCCTTGTAATATTCTTTATGAAAAAAATAAAATTGCAAGTGGTTTCCTCATTAACGATCTCTACCAATTATATATTGATGTATCTATCTTTAATATCGAGCAAAATGTAAATGCCATAAGATCAAAATGACCCAGGGATAGTCCAAATGATAGGTATCTATGGCACCTAAGGCTAGCTCATATAGCAGAAGATAGGGTTAACAAATTAGAGAAAATCGGGCTATTGAGTCCATTGACTTTCGAGTCATATCCAATTTGTGAATTATGTCTTCATGGCAAAATGACTAAGCTCTCTTTTGTAGGACATGGAGAAAGGGCCATGGATCTACTTGCTCTAGTACATACTGATGTATGCGACCCATTTGATGTGCCAGCTAGAGGCAACTTTGACTACTTCATAACCTTTACCAATGATTTATCTCGATATGGGTATGTGTATCTTATGAGACACAAGTCTGAAGCCTTTGAAAAGTTCAAGGAATTCAAACATGAAGTTAAAAAGCAAACTGAAAAAATCAATAAGGTTCTTCGATTAGATCGAGGAGGTAAATACCTTAGTTGAGAATTTCTGAACTATCTCAAGCAAAATGGCATAGCCTCATAATGGACTCCATCTGGAATATCTCAACTTAACGAGGTTTCAGAATGGAGGAACCGGATCCTATTAGATATGGTCCGATCCATGATGAGCTTCACAAACCTTCTTGATTTTTTTTAGGACAGTCTTTTAACTGCTATATATTTACTGAATAGGGTTTTTTCTAAAATCGTTCCTACCACACTGTATGAGATATGGCATGGTAAGAAATCAAGTCTGAGTCATCTCAGAATTTGGGATTGTTCGGCTCATGTCAAAAGACAACAAGCGGACAAGTTAGACTATAGGTCCTTTAGAGCTCGATTTATAGGATAGATATTATTTCTACATTCTAGAAGATCACAATGTGATTGTGAGTCAGCATGTCATTTTTCTTAAAAAATAGTTTATTCAAGATGATGGCATTAGAAAGTAGATCAAGCTCGAGGAGAAAGTCTCACGAGAGCAACGAGCTAAGGACCCTATGCAATCAAATCAGGTTGAGCCAATACAATCGCTACCTCCTCCACCTCATAGATCGAAAAGAGTTTTCCGTCCCTCTGAGAGGTACTTAGGTACTATTTTAGAGGAAGTAAAAAAAATATTCCTCGTAGGTAATGAAATTCATGGTGATGATCTCAAAACCTATGATGAGATGATATCGGATATCGACTCCAAAAAATGGTTAGAGACAATGAAGTCAGAAATTGATTTGATGCACTCAAACCAAGTCTGGATTTTGGTAAATCCACCTGAAGGAATAGTACGTATTAGGTGTAAATGGATCTACAAGAGAAAGATTGGTGCAGATGAGAATGTGGAGATATTCAAAGCTAGATTAGTGGCAAAAGGATATAGTCAGCGTGAAGGCATTGACTATCAAGATACCTTTTCACCAGTAGCTATGTTAAAATCCATCCGCATATTGCTTGCTGTTGCAGCCTATTTCGATTATGAAATATGACAAATTGACGTAAAAATGGCATTATTAAATGGATACCTTGAGGAAGATATTTATATAGAACAACCACTAGGTTTCACATCCAGTGATGCTAATCACAAAGTATGCAAGCTGCAAAGGTCCATATATGGACTTAAGCAAGTATCTTGGAGCTAGAATACTCATTTTAATGATATGATCAAATTATTTAGTTTCATCAAGAACGAGGAGAAATCATGTATTTTCAAAAGGGTCAATGGGAGCGCTATTATTTTTCTCATACTGTGCATGGATGATATCCTTCTTATTGGGAATGATATTCCTATGTTGACTACCGTTAAAATTTGGTTATCTAAAGAATTCTCCATGAAAAACCTAGGAGAAGCATCCTTCATTATAGAAATTAAGGTCTATAGAGATAGATCGAATAGGATGCTAGGTCTTTCACAGAAGATGTACATAGAGGAAGTGTTAAAGAGGTTTAGCATGGAAAACTCTAAGAGGGGATTGGTACCCTTTAGACATGGCATTCATCTTTCTAAGAAAATATGTCCCAACACATCTGAGGAGATTGAATGCATGAGCAAGATCCCTTATGCTTCAGCAATAGGGAGCCTCGTGTATGCCATGTTATGTACATGACTTGATATAGCCCATGCTATGAGTATTACGAGCAGATATCAGTCGAATCTAGATGAAGAACACTGAACTTCTATGAAATATATCCTTAAGTACTTAAGAAGAACTAAGGATATGTTGTTGGTTTTTGGTAATGGAGAACTCTAAGTCTAGGGGTATATAGACTCGAATTTTATGTCTGGTATAGATGATCGAAAGTCGATATCTGGGAGTCTATTTGTGTGTAATAGTGGTGCTATCAGTTGGAAGAGTTCTAAGCAAACAGTAATAGCAGATTCCACCATGGAAGTAGAGTACATCATTGCATCAGAAGCTATAAAGAAGGCATTCTGGTACAAGAAGTTCATCGCAGAGATCAGAGTGATGCCATCGGATGCCATTCCTCTATACTGCGATAATAATGGCACCATAGCTCTAGCTAAGGAGTCGAGGTCTCATCAAAAATCCAAGCACATCGAGCGGTGATACCACCTCATCCATGATTACCTCAAGAAAGATTACGTCGAGGTCAAGAGAGTTGACTCCACAGACAATGCGGTAGACCCACTCACAAAGTCGTTAGACCAGCAGAAGATCGAAGCCCACCTTGAGAAGATGAAACTTAGATTTGTAGCCAATTGACTTTAGATCAAGTGAGAGTTTGTTAGATATGTATGCCCTTGAAGCTAGATTGGTTGACACTTGTAATACACTTCTAAGGGCAAAATTATAATTTTGACTATAAATAATAAAATAGATTATTTTATATCATAATGTGTATTTGAAAGTGTCTGTGATACATTCCTTGAGTTAATGGCAATCATAATTCATATTTTCAAGAGTTGAAAATTTAAAACATAAATTTTCATTATTAACTCATAAAATGCTTTCGATCGTAGGATCATCATGAGGATGGTGATTAATCTGTAAGATTGGTGTACGATCACTTTTTTATGATAGATAGGTCTTGAGTCTACGGTGTAGAGATACCGGAGTGAGAGTATAGGTACTCATTAGAGAATGAGGGCACTGAGCGTGACCACCTTGAGCAGTCATGAGGAAGTCTACCTTTTTGTCGATGACTGGTTCGAAGTTGCAGTGGTGTATCTGATTCTTTGATCTGAGGTGCATCGACAGTTCATCTTGAGGGTGTTTTTGTTTGACTACATCATAATTCGGTCTCCTAGCCATTTAGAATCCTGAGGTGTATGTTGGCTATAGCATGTTCATTGTAGGAATTGGATTGCATCAATAAGGGATCTATCTACCTCGGTAGAAGAGGAGCAGCCCTATGATGATCATGAGATTCAAGTTCATAAGCCCATGGCCATGGTAGAGTGAAATAATAGAAAGAGTTTCTATTAGGATTTTCACATTAGATTTGAATCGAATAATTAATTCATATGACGGATATTAGGGTTTGATGAGATCACCTTAACCCTAATCCGATTGGAGCTCAAGATAGAGAAACTTAATCACACAGGTAACTGCATCGAGAGGTTCACTTTTAGTTTTGATGGATTGCCACCATATGCTGCTAGGTATCGTTGGTGGATTTTGGAAGCAATTAGAATGATTTAGATGATTGATCATACTAGTTGTCTGAATTAGAAATGTTTTGATCCATCAGAAGGTATTTCGATGATGTCGATGATAGAGATTATGACATATCCCATTACCATATCGAACTGAACCTAATTGGATCACACAAATAAGGATTTAGATCTGGATATCATCAATTGGATTAATCCAGTTTAATTGATTTGAATAAGATTCAATTAGGTTCAAGAAAATCGTGCTAGCACACGATTGAGCCTAATGTTCTTCTTTAATAATCATTAAAACTTATCTCGACTGAGCCAAATATATTTGGGCTCACTTAGAAACCTTTACTTGGTCTGACTAGAGCTTGTCCAGGTTAGAAAAGGATTGTTTTAATTTATGAAATAAATTTGAAACAATACCTGCCATTTTCCATCACCTGCTAAATCTTGTCTTTAGACTTTGATCAAATGTTGACCTTTGACACTTAGACATTTGCCCATATATCATGCACCCATAGGAGAGAATCTTGGGCCTTATCCTCCTGCTAAAAAGCAAATAGGCATGGGGTGCATGCTTAGGGAGGCATGCACTGATGAGGATAAGATTTGGAGTCCCATACAGATGGGACTCTAGTTGCTTCAAGGGTTTAAATTAGGTGGTGCTAAGGAGACTTGTTTGATCCAATCTTGGCACCACCTAAGGACAGTTTTGAGAGATTCTAATCTAATTGGATCAGATGATGTCATCTCATCAATCAGATTTAGATATGATTACATAAAGGGCCGTGATTGGCTAGGATGATGTGGCACTGCATGGCACAGCAGGATCTATATAAACCCTATTTGCACCTAGAATAAAAAGCTTATGCCTTTAGCCTCTGCCACAAAGCTTTTCTTTCTTTTTCTCCATGCCACCCTCTAGTCCTCTCTCTCCTCTCCATGCCCAAGAGATTTTGGGCACGAGTTAGGTGCGATCCAAGCAAGTGAAAGGCGACAGGAAAGGAAGAAGCCAGCACTGCTGCAAGAGATAACGGTTGTTCTTCAAAAGAGTTTTTAAAGACCTTCAAGATTAGATCTAGATCTAATTTTTGAAGGATTGATTAAGAAGGAGAAGATTCTAGATCTTGCTCAAGTGGATATCGGTAGAGGCCAAGCGCTTGCATGGCTACATCTAGAATCTTAGACAAACATCGGGATCATCACAAGATAATTAGATTATTCAAAATAAAGATATAATTAAATTAGATTTAATTTAATTTTTATTTTATTTTATCAGATTAATAAGATCAGATCTGAAGAATCTCATATCTGATTAGGATCTTAGAGAAAAATTTTTGAAATATCCCTCTTGATCCAATCAGATCTGAATGAACCTGACCCGAGAAACAAGATTTTTTCCTTCAACCATACATTTTGATTGTTCTATCAAATCATATGTTCCAGCTTCGAGATGCTTGCTTAAGTCCATAAATGGACCTTTGAAGCTCTCACACCTTAGACTCATCTATAGATGTGCATCCTTCAGGCTGTATGATATACACCTCTTCATCCAGCTCTCCATTTAGAAAAGTCGTTTTCACATCCATCTGCCAGATTTCATAATCTAGATGGGCAGCGATAGCAAGTATAATCTGAATGGATTTGAGCATTACCATAGGAGAGAACATCTCATCATAGTCAATACCATAACGTTAACGATATCCCTTGGCAACCAGATAGGCTTTATAGATCTCCACCTTTCTGTCTGTGCTCCTTTTCCTTTTGAAGACTCGCTTACATCCTATGGGTTTTATCCCTTCAGATGGATCAACCAATGTCCATACATTATTGACCTTCATGGATTTCATTTCAGATTTCATGGCCTCAAGCCATTTCTCAGAGTTGGATCTCTACATTGCATCCATATAGGTGATTTGATCCTGATCGTTCTCATCGAGTTCGATAGAATCCCCATCTTGGACCAGAAAACTATGGTATCTATCCGGTTGATGTGATACTCTACTAGATCGCCTTAAGGATGCATCTACAATGGATTCTGGGTTTAATCTAATCAGATCTAGCTTAGGTTCAATAACTTATGTCTATTCTTCCACCTATCATACTTCATTAAGTTTGACCTTAGAGGTATTAGTTCCTTCACTAAGAAACTCCTTTTCTAAAAAGACTGCCTTAAGGCTGACAAACACTTTTTGCTCATTAGCAAGATAGAAGTAGTATCCTTTGGTTTCTTTTGGATAACCTATAAAACTACACTTATCAGACTTAGGTCCAAGCTTGTCTGTCATTAAATGTTTGACATAAGCCAGACACCCCCAAACCCTAAGGTATGAAAGCGTTAGCTTACGCCCTGTCTATATCTCATATAGTATTTTATTAATAGATTTACTCGGAACCCTATTTAGAATGTAACAAGCTGACTCGAGTGCATATCCGCATAGGGAGATCAGCAAACCAGCAAACCCCATCATGGATCGAACCATGTTCAATAGGATCCGATTTCTTCTTTCTGACACACCATTATGTTGTGGTGTTCCAGGAGGGATCCATTAGGAGAGAATCTTATTCTCCTCAAGATATGTCAGAAACTCATTGAAAAGGTACTCACCCCCTCAGTCAGACCAAAAAGTTTTAATACTCTTTTCAGTTTGTTTTTCTACCTCATTTCGAAATAGTTTGAACATTTCAAACGACTCCAACTTATGCTTTATTAAATAGACGTACCCATACCTCGATAGATCGTTTGTGAAGGTTATGAAGTAGAAATATCCATCTCTGGCACTTGAGCTCATGGATCCACATACATCCGAATGTACTAGACTCAAGAGTTTAGTGGCTTGTTCATCTTTTTCAGTAGAAAATGACTTGGTCATCTTACCAAGAAGATAAAACTCACAGATCGGAAGTGATTCACAATCACTAACCTCAAAAATTTCTTCTTGAGCTAATATGTTATTTCTATTCTTTCTAATATGACCTAATCTATAGTGCCAAAGGTAGACATCAGACACATCACTAATTCTAGGGCATTTATCGGAGGATTAAACCAAGTTAACAGGCGTAGAAAGTAAATAAATTTTGTTATTCAATTGCCCCATCAAAATTATAACACCATTCAAAATGACATTACAAAATTTTTCTTTTATTGATATTTCAAAACCATTCATGGTCAAAAGGCCTACAGAAATGACATTCAATAAGAAAGTTGGACAATAATGACATTCATTAAGAATAACTTTATTTGAATTGATTACAAGATTCATGATTTCTAAAGCTAGAATTGAAACTTATCTTTCATCTCCAACGTTTAGGAACCTCTCACCTTAATCAAATCTCCTACTGACCTGCAAGCCCTGCATAGAATTACAAATATGATAAGGGCTCTAGTATCTAATACCCAAGCAATAGAATCAAATAAGAAAAATTACAAGATGTTATCATATAATTACCTTGCCCAGCAACCACTTGCTTCTTCCTTGGCCTATTCGAATCCAGAGAGGCAATATAAGAGGACACTTCCTCTTTCAGTGCCTCTGCTTCTTGTAGAAGAAGCACTCTGCCTGGCTCTAATCGAGCTTGCACTTCTTGATCCAACCCTGTGCAGTCATCCTGGTATTTGGCTACACCTTCTTGTTCTTCTTTTCTTTCTTAAAGAGTCGACGACCAGAAGAAGACCCTCCCACTACATTCACCATCTTCTTATGGAGTTGGTGATCCTTCTCAAAATTTTGCAGCAACCCCAACAATCCATGATAGTTGACTGCAGGCTTTGTCATTCTAAAATGAGTTAGAAAGAGGAGGAAGGACTTGGGCAAGGAATTAAGGATCGCATCCTTATCAAGCTGCTCATGCAGAAAAAAACCTAGCTTGCTAAGGTGCTCAATCATTTCGATCATGTATAATACATGATTGATGACTGAGGCCCCATCCCTCATCCGAGCGTTGAAAATGGCACAACTTATTTTGTGTCTTTCAACATTGTCCGATGTGCCAAAGGAGTCGTTCAACATTTGAAGCATCTCCTATAG
Organism: Cocos nucifera; assembly: GCA_006176705.1. Lineage (NCBI taxonomy): Eukaryota > Viridiplantae > Streptophyta > Magnoliopsida > Arecales > Arecaceae > Cocos > Cocos nucifera. Next base: position 1,018,959 of record QRFJ01000244.1, read on the forward strand.
CTGGACATTTTCAAACCTGCGACTGAACTCATCATTCATTGCCGTCAGTATTATACATCAAATGATGGTGTGATCATTGAGCCACTTCTGATAAGTGTCTCGGACCGCTCTCCTAGCATTCGAAGCTAGCTCCTCAGGTGTAGGATCCATTATGATATAAAGGATCCGCTCATGCTCTAGGACGATTTTCAACTTACGATACTAGCTATCATAGTTGGGTCCCATTAATTTGTCATTGTCTAATAACGATTGGAGTGATAGGTTAGTGGCCATTTCTGCATAATAAGACTAATTAGTATATGAATCAATTATCCTAAAGACTTGGACTTTAGTCTAAAGGTTCTCTCACTATTTTATACGAATTGGTAGCCTCTACCTCCAATTCGAGAAATTACTTTAATTCATTAGTGGGTACTAAAATCCACATAAACTGCATACGAGCCCAACTTTGGTTGGTCAATCTATGTGCACCTATGGGTAGGTTCAAAATTAATTATTTCTCTAAATAATTTTTAGTAATATTAATTTTGCCCCAAAGATCCAATTAGCAGGCTTTGGCCTCTACTGAAAAAGTTCAATTAGGTCCAACCATTAACATGACCATATTTGGTCTTATCTAACCAATAAATGATTAGGCCCAATTTTGATCGACCAACCTAACCACCATCAGAAAGACTTAACCAAATCATCATTTTATGAATGATAATTTTATCAGTCAATAAGCACCAAATCTTTGGGCCTCCAGTGATTATCAAATTAATGAACCTATTATCACTCAACTTAATGGTAGGCTATGATTTAGTTATATATATAACTATTTTATTTTTAAGAATTTAATAATTTTAAAAAATTTAGTTAACATATTTAAGAAAAGTGAGCCAATTTCATTCCTTCCTCTGACTTCACTAAGTCAGATAAAAAAGGATCTAATCTAAGCTGGCATTAGGAGCACCTAAATCAGTCAGAATGATTTATCTAATTGACATGGATGACCTCGAAGCATCAAGTGATCTAATCAAAATCTAACTCATCAGGATGGCTAGGTAAGTAAGATCAGTAGAAGGGATATGCCATTAACTCGTCAAAGATCAAATCAGTATGAGTAGCTTTCAATTAAAAGTCACTGATCCAACTGTCAAACTTACCTTAGACGCCATCTGGTTTATTAGTTTTAATTTGACCAACCTAATAATTTTGGATTCGATCGCATAGCCATGAATCAAGTTCATTTGGTCCTCGTTAAAGGCATGGACTTGACTAACTACAACTATTATAATTGAGTCTATAGAGTCCTTGACCTAATCTAAATTAATATTTAATTAGATTTGATCAATTACTCTAGTTTAGTCTACTCTTTAACTAACCTTAGGTCTAACCTAATTTATGGACCTAATTCAACTAACCCAATAACCCATGTTTTATGATTAATGACTTAGAGTCTTAATTCATAATTTTAGATACTAAATCATTATACCTAATATTTAATTAATTTTATGGGCTGTGGGTTAGGGTTTGGTATTTTAAAAAATATTTTTCAAATTTTTGAAAGGTTCTTTATAACTAGTATTATTCACCAATTGAGTCGACTCATTTTAAAAATTGAATCGACTCAATTCACAAACAATACTAGTTATAGGATTTAATCTAACATTATGTACACTATATAATACTAAATCATAAATCAAACTTTATCTAATTATACATTCATGATCAAAAATTAGATTAAAATCTAATATAATCAGATCATAAAAATATTAGATCAAATCTAAGATTTTATGATTAACGATATAGATCAACAACTTACCAGGATAATCTTTTCATTGGAGGAGGTAAACCCTACAGCAGGACAATCTGCAGTCCGTGCGATCTGAATTTTAATTTTTAGATCTAATTAATAAGATTATTAGATTAATATTTAGATTAAATCTAAATTATCAATCTAAAATATGCAAGTATATCATGTTTAGCGAACCTGCTCTTATACCATTTGAAGGAAATCGCGTAGGGTTTAAGCATGCATTTTCAAAATTTCTTCAAATAAAATAGTAAAAAAAATAAATATTAATATAAAATTAATACTATGCATGCATTGATCATATCAAATTAACCCTACTCAGGATCTAAACATACTAATATATGATAGAAAAATAAAATACATTCGATCAGCAAATCGAATCTGCTGATCGATACAAGTTCAGAATTTGATATCTTTTCGTGGATAGCTGATCTCCATGATTTGAATCCATTGAAAGAAGCTATGGTGTTATTCTGCTACCACATACTCGTTCGATCTCTATGGATGATCCACACGAAGCTCCTGATCCTGACCAACTCCACCGAAGTGCTAGCTCCTCGCTAGAGCCTTTGATAGCTAATCATGATCGATCCAATCGATCATGTACTTTCTAATTTTTTGGATACTCTAGAAAATTAGAACATAAATATTGGAGGTTGATGAAGAGGTGTTTCAAATTTGATGATGGTCTGATGCTCACAGCACTCGATCTCTCCATCCGAATCTAAATTTTCAAAACTAGGGTTTCACTCGGTCCAAAAATCCTAACATACTAAAAATCCTATCATGCCCTCTCTATATGAAATTTTCCATGAAATAAGTTTTCATGGAAAGATGACTTTTAGATCTATAAATCTTATTTAGATCATATCTAAAAATTGAGTATCCTTAGAATTGCTAATTAATCCTTCAAAAATATCTGAGTCCAAATCGGATGGGTTACCGAGCAACAGAGTTCCATCAACATGAAACTCCTAAAGAGTCCCAATCTAGTGGAACTCTTGAACCCAGCATCCCAAATGAATAGAACTCGTGATCTTAGAGTCCTAGACCAATGAGACTCCTGATCAGAGAGTCCTAGACGAGTAGGACTCAGAGTTCCAGTCTAGTAGAACTCTTGGTCATAGAGTCTCAGTCCAGTGGGACTCTTGACCAAGTATCCTAGGTCATCAAGACTCATGATCAGCCATTAGATCAGGTAGAAACTCCTTATATGTGTGACCCCATAGGTTCGAATCCTAAGTCGGTAGCATAAGAATCAATTTTCTATACCAATCGATGTGACCATCTAGCAATGGTATCCAACGTCGGGATAGATCGAAAAGTCGCAATGCAACAATGACGAACCGGTGGAATATGGTTACATAATTTATCTTCTTGACCATGATACTCAAAAAGATAATCTAGGATTTATTGTCAATCCTAAAATTCATCCACATTGTATTTCAAAATTTAGCATCCATCATATGGACTATCCCGATCGAGGATTTGCTAAATTGAAATACAGTGATGCACTTGTTCCAATACTTAGAGGGATCAATCCCATCTTGACTCACACACTGACAAGCCAAGTACTTGACTGCACCTAGTAGCCTTCCATCACTGAATTAGAAATTCAGATAGTCTGGTACCTAAGTACAGTGAGTTGCTTATAAGTCACCGTGGTAGTCTTAGATCTAAGAGATACTTATATCCATATTCTTTGGGGCTAATCTTGATAGAAGAAAAGCTTCAGAGTTGGTTATATTCAGTGCAGATATATCCATACATCTTACTTGCATGTCATGTCAGTGTCTCAATACTTCTTGGTTACGAGGACAACCAACCTATATGACATACAATGATCTATACTCGATAAATATTATCGTCCTAAATAATAATGTATCTTTTGGTCATGAATAATTTAAGAACTAAATGATAAATCCTTCTTTGTCAAATCTAGATAGTCCTAAGGACTTCATCACAATACAGGAGTTCATTAGAAGACAATAAAATTTATGATAAAAATATTAAAATAACTTTTATTATTTGATAATTTATATATAAGTACAACAAGTAGCATAACCATCAACAGACTGACGATTGGCTTTGGAATATATTTCTAATAGTGGTTGCAGGGGTCTTCCCCTCTTCGACCATGTGCTTCCGCTCCGACATCGACTCCTCCAATCGAGGCACCCACTGGCCTTTTAGGAATCATCCTAGGCCCAGCCGATCTTCAAAATGAGGTTAGAAATTGATATATTTTGTACTTTCTTTTCTATCCTCCTCTTGTAAAAATTTTTGCTAATGAAATGGACTTTTCCCTCTCTTTTTTTTTGAATCGTGTTCTTCTTTATGTATTTATCTAGTCTCGTCAATGAGTTCCCAACAGATGTGGTTCTTCGATTCATAGTGCTGGGCTTTTGCCAGTCACCACTACTATCTGCATTGGTAATTTGAAGAGAAAGATGATGGCGGCAAGCAAAAAGGCCTCAGATTGGAAGAGGAAACTCTCGAAGGTAAAAAGGGCATTCGAGGAGGCTTCAGTAGAAATCAAATGACTCCAATTGGTCATTTGACCAAAGGATAAGGCTCATACCAAGGAAAGAAAAAAGACTGACTGACAAGTGCAAGAGGTTGTCAGAGGTGGCTGGGAAGGCGCTTAGGATGTGGCCACCAAGATATCCAAGTGCAACTATCAATTTCGTTGGGCCTAAGGGAGAATAGTGGTGCTGGAATCATTAATAGCCATTGAAAAGGCCAGATTTGAATGGGAATTGGCGGCATGCATTGCATGACTTCAAAACAAGTTGCGTGTTTCATGGGTGAGGATTTCAAGCCTTGAGTGGACTCAGAGTAATGTGGAGCTTGGTTATGGAGTGATACCAAGAAACTCAGTTGGGGTCGAACCTACGCTGAGGGAGAGTTGCTTAATGGTTGTGGAGCTCAAGCCACGACCAGATCCGCATCATGCATGAGTCAGTCTATAGCTGTACCTATATTGGGAGAGGGTCACTATGCGGTGGCAAGGCCTCGAGTTAGTGGGGATTTAACGATGCAAGAGTTACCAAGAGGAAAACCCGGTGGTTCGGCCTTTGGAGGCTCAAATGATTTGAAATGATGCACGTTCAATGTCGATTTTACTGCTGGCTTCATGATATATAGAAACTAGATTAGGATGATGTTTTCTAAACTTGATCTTTTCGATCTTTCTAAAGGTGACCCTACTCCCACCGTCCCTCATCGTGCACCGCATGGGGTAGTGATTTGTGAGATCGACTCTAACAATGCGAAGATTTGGGGGGAGAGTCCTAATGAAATCTCGGGGCCCAAGGATAGTTGTTCTCCGATGTAGAACCCTTTTGTATCATCTATTTTTTCTTTCTTGCCACCATCCATTTGATCAAGATGATAATCTTATAATTGTAATAAAAAATTGTACATTTTCTTCCTTCTTCTTTTGTGCCTCTTTAACAGCATCAATGTATCTTTCTTTAAGGTTGAAATTGATCAAAGATTTTTCCTTTTCGTTAGGCCAATCAAGGACCATAGCCAAAACATTCTTGGAGACTTGGGAGCTCCTAGCTTGGGTTTGGGTAGTACTCGAACAATGTCGCCTCAGCTATTATTCAAAGGTTTCGGCTCCGATCGAGATATTCTCGAGGGATTAGTCTTCTGATCTAGTCATTGGGCTCGGGCTTGCACTTGAATACCCCATAGTCATCTTCGAACTTTTTCTAATCATGCTGGAGGGGATTCCATTCATATTCAAAATATCTCTCGATTGTTCGTAGTTAATCATCCTTATCCCTAGAGGCATTAAATGCTGGTTGCTTTTCGATGGTGACATCTTCTTGGGAAGGAGATTTATTTTCTTGATTTTTGCTGGCGTGGTTTGCCATGCCTCTCCCATGGTGACACTTGTCATGCTATGGAAGGGTGTTATGGGTGGTGCCAAGTCCAAAGTCCCCTATAAAAGAGGGTCTTGGGTGTCCTAGGTCATCATCCATAACTTCTTCCAAACTATCATGGTGGCATCGATTAGCAAACCATCGAGAGGTCGCTGGCATCTCTCCCTAGCCCGGGGGCCTTCGGCCACCCTAAATAGCCTGGTGGCACCTTTGGATTTTGTTTGGCTTGGAAGCTATTGGAAAAAGTCGGACGACTGGAGACTGGGCAGGAGCAATAGGAGGAAGAAGTTGTTCCCACCTCGGTCCTCTATCGAGGAACTATTGAGCTGCTCTACTTATATGGGAGGTCTATGGTCTGGTACCTTCCTCGAGATGCATCGCGACGATGATTGTAGTCTCTTTGGAGATGTCTCCTCCAATTTGGCTCATGGGATGGAGACAGCCAAGGCGAAAGGGCTAGTGTTAGAGGTTCGTTCAGCGTTTCATCATGCCAGAGCTCTTAGTCCTCCTCTAGGGGATCGGCCTTTCCTCGGGGAAGTGTGGCTTTATGGCCATTCTCGGAGGCGAGTTTGCATACACAGTGCACCTCCAGCCAAGAAACCACACCTTGCTCCATCTTCTCCTTGTGCCCTATCGTTGCCATGGCCCAGAGCACCTTGGATAAGCCTGCCCACATTGAAGACTAACTTGGCTCATCACGGGGCTGGGCTAGCACTTTTTGTAATTAGATATTCCTTAAATTTGTAATTCTTAAAGCCTTGATCAATAAATTTTTTTATGTTTGCTTTTGCTCTCTTTCTATCTTATGGTACTTGGTCTCTACTCTATTGTCTTTGACTTTGGCCAATCAAATGCCATTCGCTTAAGGTCGATCGAATGCTCCTTTTTATGTCAGGTCGATCAAAGATCGGGCTAATTAAGGGCCATTTAATTGAAGCCAATCAAAGGCTATCTAGTTGGAGTCGATCAAAGGCTCCTTCGAATATTGGGCCAATCAAAGGTTGGGCCAATCAAAGGCTTCCTCAAATATTGGGTCGATCAAAGGTTGAGCTAATTAAAAGCTATTTAGTTTGAGTCGATTAAAGGCTTTTTTGAATATTGGGCCGATCAAAGGCTCTTTTGAATATTGGCTGATCAAAGGTCTAGCCAATCGAAAGCCATTTAGCTAGAGTCGATCAAAGGCTTCTTCAAATATTGGGCCAATCAAAGGCCGAGCCAATCAAAGGCCGTTTAATTGGAGCCGATCAAAGGTTCCTTCGAACATTGGGTCGATTAAAGGCCGGGCCAATTAATGACCATTTAGCCAGAGTCGATTAAATGCTCTTTTGAATATTGGATCGATAAAAGGTCATTTATCTGGAGCTGATCAAAGGCTCTTTTGAATATTGGACCAATCAAAGGCCAGGCTGATCAAAGGCTATTTAGTCGGAGCTGATCAAAGGCTCTTTTGAATATTAGGCTGATCGAAGGGCATTTAGCTGGAGTCGATCAAAGACTCTTTTAAATATTGGACTGATCAAAGGTCGAGCCAATCAAAGGCCATTTGTTGATCTCATGATTGATTTTGATGATTGCCAAACTTTGAGTGTTTGAGTATTTAACCATGTATTTCATGAGTGGATGTTGATCTTTTCAGGTATTTAAATTGAAGAATCATTTTAAGAAAAGATCTACAAAAATTCATCAAGTTAAGATTTTTAAAGAAGAAATTTTTCTTAAGCTTTCAAAGATCAGAAGAAAGAGAGCTCTTTGATCAAAATAAGAAAGAGATAAAGTGGAATTCAAATAAAAATTAAATCTCCTTGATTGGAAGCAAAAATCTCTCAAAATAGCCTTGAAGCAATTTTTGAGACATTTGAAAAATTTTTTTGAGAGCTCTCGAGAAGACTGACATGCCTAAGCACAGTTCTGGCATGATTTTGAGAGGTCTCGAGTTGAACTCGAGATTTTTCGATCTTAGAAGATAGAAACTTAGTTTCTATGCTCTGAGAGTAAGAGATCTCATAGAATTCTTGAAAGATCTCACAGTTCTGATGGGACATCTCGATTTAGAATCGAGAGGTCTCAAAATCTAATGAGATGTCTCATAAAAAATTAAGAGATCTCATTTTACGCGGACAGCCTTCAATGGATAGTTTTGCAACAATTATTTTTTGATTCCAACGGCTATTTCAGAGCTTCCAACGGTTAGAACTCTCCTCCAACCATCTCTAAAGGTATTTAAAAGATAGAGAATCAATTAAAAAAAATAAAAAAGGGATTTAAAGAAAGATTTTTTTATTTTTGATGAGGAATATTGAATATCCAAAGAAAATAGAAAAGAAAGAAAAGTTGTGCGTAGATTTCAGCGAGCATTCAAAGCAAGCTTCTCCAACATCTTTTAGATCCTTTCAAGCATAATTTGAAGAAAAGCCAAGCTTCAATCGAGTGCATCATCGGCTTTTTTTTTAGAATTTAATAGAGCTTAAACTCTATTTTTTATACTGTACTGAAACTTTCATTTATAATTTTAATTTTTTTATAATTTTTTTTAAAAAAAATTTAGAAATTAGGCCCATCCAAGAAAAAAATTTGATATTATAGATTTTGATTGATGAGCTTAGAAAACGAACTGGATTATTAGTGAACCCAAAAAACTAACGATGTTAGGTTTTGGTTGGTGCTCCTATGAAAATTAACTAGGTTTGTTTGTGAGTTTGAAAAATAAACACACTATAATCAAGAGTAGATTATAGTAAAAATTTCAAGAGAAGCTTGAAGAGTGGATGTAGGTGCGGCTTACATCAAACCACTATAAATCTTTGTGTGTTTGTATTGTGCTCTTTTTTTCTTTTTCTTTGCATACTTTGCATGCTTATAATTATTGCTTTACTTTCATAGTTTGATTTTGTTATCTTAATTCCGCTGCTTATATTGCATGCATTTCATCACACCACTTTGGTTAAAATTAAAGCACATACTTGTTTAGAAAGTAAATTTGGTTAAAATTTTATAACAATCCAATTCATCCCTTCTCTTGGATTGCTATCTCTGGACAATAATTGATATCCGAGCAGATGCTCTATTATTGATTTTTGACCTAACCATTAAGAGTAAAAGATCTTGACAATCCAAATGGAATCCTTTTTAAATGAAGGCCATTCTATTGATCATCCTCCACTGTTAAATGAATTAAATTACATATATTAAAAAATTAGAATAAAATTTTTTATACAATCACATGACTATAATCTATGAAAAATTATTGCCAATGGCCCTCACATACAAAATACATCATTTATTGATGAAGAATCAATGCATCTAAATGCTAAGACTTTAAATATACTTTATTGTTTATTAGATATAAATGAGTTCAATCTAATTTCTTCTTGTATTTCAGTAAAATAAGTTTGGAAGAAATTAAAAACTATTTTTGAGGGAGAAAAATAAGTAGAAATATCAAGCTTCAAAGAAGATAAGAAAGCTCACTCCAACCTATGCCTCATAGCTCATGAGGATGAAAAAAGAAGAAGAGAAAACAAAAAAAAAAAGAAAATATTAATTAAGGGGGAGCAAAGCAAAAAAATAAAAAATGAAAAAGAGGAAGAAAGTACTATAAATCTTTGCCTCATAACCAATGAAGATGAGATAAATTATAAAAATTCTTCCTAATTTACTTTTGATGAGTTATTTGAAGCCTTTAATGATTTAATAGATGAATATAAAAAATTAAGGCTAAAAAATAAAGAACTTAAAAAGTCTAATCTTTCTTTGGTTGAAGAGAAAAATAAAATTTTGAGTAAAAAAGAAGATCTTTTAAAAGATATAAAATATCTGGCCAAAGAAAAGAAAAAAATTTTAGAACTAATTGAAACTCTAGGTAAGAAAAATGAGAATATACTTAAATCTAAAAAATTCTTTGTTGAAGAAAAAGAAAAGCTCTTGAAATCTGAAAGATCTCTTTTAGAAGAAAATGTAAAACTAAGAAAAGAGATTAAAAATTTAAAATCTATGCTTGAAAAATTTACTATTAGATCTCAAAAGCTTCAAGTAATTTTGAATAATCAAATGACTATTTTCAATAAAGCTGAAATTGGATATAATCCTTTAAGAAAATAAAAATTTATCAAAAATATGTTTAGCAAAAGTTCATTTGAAAATAATTCATTTACATGTCTTAAATGTAATAAAGTTGGCTATAAAATTTTAGAATGTAATATTAAAAAAATTAGCCAAACTCTAATCAAACAAATTTGGATTCCAAAAGAAATCATATGCTCCAATATCTATGGACTCAAAATAACTTGGGTATCAAAGATTAGCAAATGATTTTGCAGGTTCACTAAGGATCCAATGGAATGAGAAGAGAAAAATTTTATGGATGGATGCCTTGAGAATAAAATTAGATGGGTGATAATGTTTGATAAAATCTAAAATTTTATCACATCATGCATGCCATCATTATTTGCTAAATATATTTTAATTATTAATTAGTATAATTATTGAGCATGTTAAATTGATTTTGATGATCTTATTATTGCTTAAAATGATCATACTCCTTGAATAGAAAGTTTGATTTATTAAATGTATTGACTTTAATGATTTGCCAATATGTAAGCGTATGATAACTCTTTTCATGCTTTGATAAGTATGATTGATTTTGATGCTAGCAATAATTTGAATATCTTGATTTTTAAATCAACATGCTCTCTTCTATATATCATGCTATGGATGAAATGATTTTATCTTAAAATTTAGCTGGATATTTTAAGTCTTTCTATATCAATTCTATATTTGATGAATTTAAACTAAGAGATGCTTAATTGATTTAAATATTTTAATTGCTAAATTCATAAGAGAAACAAAGTTTGACAATCTCCCATAAGATGCTTAAATATTGAAATATTTCAAAAATTGTATGATCTAAGTACTTGAAGATAAAATATTCAATCATAAAAATTAAGTGCTTGATGTAATCATCTGCATTGCATCTTAGGTTTACTCCTAAGAATTTAAAATTCTCTAGTTGAAGCAAATCCCATAGAATCATTATCTAGATTCAACTTGATTTGATTATAATTGATTTGTTAGATTATCATATCCCTAATTGATTAATTTTGGATCCTCCCCCAAATTAATATGAATATCCAGCTTGATCATTAATTTAATTTTTTTAATTTTAAAAAAGAATTTATTAATGATTATTCAATGTTTATTTCAATTGATTGAGTTTGAAAATTAAATTTTAAAAAATAATCTTCTTGAATCTTTTAAAGTTGATATCAAGCAAGATATTTCAAGAAAGTTATCATTTATCCTTAAAGCTAAACATTTAATGAGAACTTTAGTTTTAAGTAATTGGTATCAAATAGCTTACTAATAGCCATGTATTTGATTGATTTATCTTTTGACAAAAAAGAGAAGAATGTTTTTATTTCAAATCTGATTTTGCACAGCTATATGTTTGATATGATATCATTTGAAATAAATTCAAAAATACATAGCTTTTTTATACCTAATTGCTTGATATTTTTTAAGAAAAGGAAGAGATGATCTTTTTAAAGAAAAACAAAAATTTGTTTTATGATTTGCCTTGACTAATTTGCTAATATCAATTCAAATTGATTTATCATTCAAAATCCTCAAATTATTTGATTTGAATCAATTCATCTTTATCAATTCAAAACTAAAATTATTAGTATCAAGCTGAACTTGCAAATTAATCTTTAAGTGATATTAAACTATCAAGAAAATCATGATTTAGTCTTAATTTCAGTTTAATTAGTATCAAGACAATCTTTCAAAGAAATGGCTTTGTTTGCTAAAGTAAGGAAGAGAAAATATTAAAGAAGAATTGATCATTTATTTTAAAAAAAATTTTAAAATTAAAAATTTCTTTCAAATTTAGAAAATTTGAATTTAGTAGTTAAATTCATATTAAATATGCTTGATTTGAAAGAAAAAAAAGAAGAAAACTTGTAAGCTAAAATAATTGAGTCAAAATTATGAAAAATAGGGGAAGATAATGTTATTGAAACATTAAAAGAAAAATGATTTCTTAGTATCTCCAAAATAAGTAGAGAAATGCACCTTTCATCTTAATTTGATTGAAAATTTTGATCTTAAGCTCTCAATCAATTAATTTATGAACTTCTTTGATTGAGCTTTATCGTATTTATTTAATTTGATATTCATGATTTAATTGCTCTATTTTATTTTTGAAAAATTAATTAGAGTTAAATTAAATTTAAAAATATTTTTTTACTCTAAGGAATAAATTTTTAAACATAATTTTGAAACTCATTTGAAAATTCAAATTTAATACTAAAATTTTGATGAGCATTGCAAAATTCTTATGAATTATTTGTATTGAAACAATTTTTACTCAAGGTAATGAATTTGAAAATTTGACTATTATTTGCTTTGACAATATCTATTTATTTTACTTTGCTCGATACATCTCCGATACATACATTTTTCAAACTCAATTGATTAAAATTTCTTTAAAAAAAAAAAGATTGAATATTGAATTAAATGCTATGCTTGATTTCATATTAAATCTTTTGAAATGCTCTATTTCTCTTAAATCTTAAAAGTGCATATCTGAAAATCTGATTAAAGATCATATTAATTCAAAGAGGGAGAGCCTTCTGAAATTAAAATGAATATTTGAAACTTATTTTGAGTCAAAGGATAAATTTTTTAGAAGAAAGATGATTCATTTAAATTGATTTTATGAACTTAATACATCTCTCAATTTAATGCTTTGATGTTGATTTTGATGATTTATTATTTCTTTCCATGAGCTTTTTGATATTGTCAAAAAGGGAGAGAAGTATGTTGAGTATATGCTTAAAGGATTGATGCTTAAGAAACTTAAAATTTTGATATTTTAAAGATTAATTACGAACATTCATGAAGTGTCCATTCATGTATTTGATCTAGTACTTCATATCTTCATGATACATATTAGCAAAATGCATTGAAACACATTATTTATTTTTATTATGTATATACTCAAAGTTTTGCCATCATCAAAAAGGGAGAGATTGTTGACCCCATGATTGATTTTGATGATTATCAAACTTTAAGTGTTTGAGTATTTAACCATGTATTTCATGAGTGGATGTAGGTCTTTCCAGGTATTTAAATTGAAGAATCATTTTAAGAAAAGATCTACAAAAATTCATCAAGTTAAGATTTTTAAAGAAAAAAATTTTTAAGTTTCCAAAGATTAGAAGAAAGAAAGCTTTTTGACTAAAACAAGAAAAACATAAAGTGAAATTCAAATAAAAATCAAATCTCCTTTATTGAAAGCAAAAATCCCTCAAAATAGTCTTGGAGCAATTTTCGAGACATCTCGAAATTTTTTCGAGTGCTCTCGGGTGGACTGGCATGCTCAAATGCAGTTCTGGCATAATTTTGAGAGGTCTCAAGTATTGAAAAATATATCTTAAAGCCAATCATCTAAGTGATAGATGATTGAAATTAGTATATAAATTATCTAATAATAATAGCTATTTGGTTGATTCATCATAAAAGTTCTATCTTCCTTAAATGAATTCCTAAATTATGATGAAGTCCTTATAACCATAATCAATTGATAAAGAAGGATTTATTGGATGGTTCTTAAATTATTTACGATCAAATGATAAGTTATTAATAAGGACGATAACTTATGGAGTGTAGGTCACTGTATGCCATATGCGTTGGTTGCCCTCATAACCAAGTAGTATGGAGACACTGATATGGCATTCAGATGAGATGTAAGAGTACATTTGCACTGAACATGCTCAATGTAGCACTCTACTATCAAGATTAGCTAGTTAAGGCCAATGGATATAAATGATCCTCCGATCTGAGATCACCATAGTGACTTGCAAGCAACTCACTATACTTTGGTGTCGGACTGTCTGTATTTCTAATATAAGTTTGAAAGATTTTTAGGTACAGTCAAGTACTTATAAAGTCGGTGTATGAGTCAAGATGGAATTGACCATTTTTGATTAACTTCAAGAAGAGAATGACTCGTTGTGTTTCAATTTAGCAAAACCTAGGCTTATATAATTCTCGTGAGGTGTCATAGGATTTGCAAAATTTTGAGACACAATAGAAATGACTTGTATGAGTATTTGACAGCATACTTGAAATCATCTTGAGCAATATTAGTCATAGGGATGAATTATACAGTAACCATGGGCTAGGGTTCTAAGAATGTTGCTTTGCATACATTCGACCTATGCAGACGTCGAGAACCATTGCTAGATGATAACTTTAATTTGGTATAGAAATTAATTTTTATGCTACTGACTTAGATTCAAACCTATGGGGTCATACACATTAGAGCTTCTAACCTGATCATATGGTTAATCGATGATTCAGAATCGTTCTAAGGTCAATCCATCAATACAATTGATGTTTGACCTAATGCAAGTGTTGCAAGAGGATCGATTAGCAATTAGATTGCTAATTGGCTCAATTTGATTAAGCAATCAGGCTGAGATCAAGTCTAATTGAATTAAATTTAATTAAAATTAATTTATACTTAATTAGATTAAGTCTAGTTAGTTTATTAGATAAGCCAATTATAAGAAAGAATAATTTCTTGTTTGACTAGGACTTGGGTGCACCTAATTGACTTAGAATTTAAATTAGTTTTAAATCTTGATTTAATTTGATTTAATTAGGCTTCTAGTTGAATTAGGATCATCCTTAATTGGGTTATATTTAATCTAGTTTAAATAAAATTTAAATTGGATTCAAAACTATTTTGACCTAGTCAAACAAGAGGAGTCCTAGTTGGACTAGGACTCTCTCTCTTTCTCTTGCACCTAAAAGCCTATGCCCACACCTTTTATTTTTGATGTTTTACATGAATTCCCATGCTTAAGAAAGAGTCTCCATGTGCCACTTCTCATTGGTTTAGGAATTTGTTTTGACTTGGTCAAAACTAGAAAGTGGTTAGGATTAGTTTCCTATTTGATATAGTCCCCTTTGACCAAAACTTCTTCCCTCCTTCTTTTGGATTTTTTCCCCATGCCACCCAAACTTTTCTCCACTCTTCTCCCCAAGTTTTTGTCCATTGGTTTTCTAGTTCTCATGCCTAAAATCAAGGAAGGGGCATCCAAGAGTTGGACGCCCCATAGGAGTCCATAAAAGACTAGGTTTGACGTAGTCATCCATATCTTATTGGGGCACCTTCTATGAGATGGTTTGAAAATATGATAAATCTCAAAAAATTCATAGAAAACTAGAGGAGAATGAGGAGAAGGTATGGTGGTTTTGGAACACTGAGATTCTTGGAGAAGAACCTTCAATTAAGACATCAAAGATTGATGTCTTGAAGAGACAAGGTAAGAAAAGATTGTCTTCTCTTTATTTTTCTTTTATATATTTTTTCTCTTATTTATTCTTTATAATTTTTATATGATAAAAATTTAAGAGAGAGAGAGGAAGAGGGTTAGGAATAAGTGCTCCAAGTTGTTGGGGCATGATGTTCTTTTTGGACATGATTTGATCATGTCCTGATGAGAGAAGAAGAAGAGAAGAACGTCTTCTTTTAAGATTTCTTTAAGAATTCTTCTTCTCAAATTTTTATAAAAATTTTATATGATAAAAATTAAAAATATTAGATCTAAAAACTTAGAAAAAATTCTGGAGGAGAAGGTCTCCTCTTGTCCTAGCATAGAGATGTTTTCAGGACATCAATCGTTGATGTACTGAAGGAGAAGATTTATCTTCTCTTAGGATTTATTTATTTTTATTTTTATTTTTTGATTTATGAGAATCCAAGGATTGGATTCTTTTCTTATTCCTTCTCATATTCTTTGTCTCTTAGAGTATCCAAGTGATCCAAAGAATATATTTTTGATTGACCATTAGGAGGGATCCATGAGAATCTAGTACTTTGAGCGGATCTTTGTTTGACGAACCTTCGATCTATGTTGCAGATTCTTGTGGATCACTTATAGAGGTTGGTTACTTCTATGGCTCTAAAAGCAATAACAAAAATCAACCATGGAGTTCTAAAACTATGCAAAGGTAAGAGATCTGATCTCTTGATAACCTAGATATGATCTTGGGTTAGATCTAGAATTATTCTAGATATAAGTATTGATATGATCAATATCATTTATGATTAATTTAATTTTAGATTTATATTTATATCATGACATATTATAAATCTTTGATATAGAGTTTTTTAATCTGATTACATGTATATTGTAGATTAAACTATTTAATCTATATCTTTTGCTACTTTAATTTTAAAAAAGTTTTGAAATCTATGCATGAAATCCTGCATATTTTCCAACAGTGGTATCAGAGCATCTAAGTTCTTTTATAACATATTCATGTATGCTTAAGAATAAATTTAAAAATTAAAATTAATTAAATATCGCACATACTATCATAAGGTTATCCTGTTATAAGGTTAACCTCTTACAATGAAAAGGTTTCTTAGTATGTGCTGATTTGAATTTGAATCATGAATAATTTAGATTAGATCTAAGAAAATTTATGATTTAATTTTTTAATTTAAATTTAAAATTAAATAGATATTAAAACTATTTTAGATTATTTAGATTAGATCTAAATAATATCAAAATTGCACATATTGCCATAAGGTTGTCCTACTGTAAGGTTTATTCTTTATAGTAAAAAGATTGTCCTAGTATGTGCTGATTCAAAAAATCTAAATCATAAATATGTTAGATGAGATATAAATAATTTATGATTTATTTTTAGATTTTAAATCTAGTATTAAATAATTTATGATCTGATTTTGATCATTTAGATGAGATCCATATGATATGTTTCATATTTTGATCTAGATCTTCATGTTGCATATGTTGATATGTAGCTTCATTTTTTAATCTAGTTTGCATACGTATGATAAATAAGTTTTATAGAATTTAAATTATAAACTTACTTTCTACAAAATCTTATATTCAAAACCCTAGGACATGATCAAAATATTGAAACAAATCAGATCTAAAACCATCATTTGAATTTGATTCAAAGTAAAGTATTTACAATTTGAAAAATATTTTAAATAATAAAATCAAAAATTAGTTCTGAGGTTCCATAAACTAAAAACTCATGATCTTGAACTTAATTAAGAATTAAGTGATTGTTTAGGATCTAGGTTTGTGATTTGAAAATCCTAAGACAATTTCATAAAACATGGGTTAATGGGTAATGGGTTAGCTTTGATCAGGTCCTTAACTGGATTAGACCTAGGGATAGATTAAATATGGACTTAGTTAAAAAATTGATCAAACCTAATTAATAGTTAATTAGGATTAGGTCATTTCTTTAGATCAATTCAATAGTTGTAGTTGATCAAAGTCCACACATCTCACAAATGGATACTGATCGTGGCTCAGTGGTCAAGCTCGAGTCTTTAGGCAAATCAAATCAAAACTGATAAATTGATTGGTGTCTAAGTAAGTCTGGCATCCCAGACTGGTGGTTTTTAATTGGCAGCTTGCTTATCTGACCATTTTTTATGGTGTCTAAGACAAGCCTTGGCAGACCCTTCCACCGATCTCACTTACCTGGCCAATGTGGTTAATTAGGTTTTGATTAGGTTGCTTATTGATTCATGCTAATCCATGTCACATAGAAAATCAGTGAGATTGATATAGATGCCCATGGACCAAAATTGATTCTAATCCTCATCAATGACTTAAGAAGTCAATGGGAGGACTTAACTTGGTGAAGTTAGTGGGAGCAAATTGATCCATATCCTTTCTATCCTTAAATCACTAATAATTTAAATTCTCAAAATTATTAGATCCTTAAAATGATAAAGTTATGGAGATAACTGAGTCATAGCCTCCCATTAAGGCATTTGATAATGGGTCCATTAACTTAATAATCATTGGAGGCCCATAGTTCTGGTGCTTGTTGACTAATGAAATTATCATTCATCATATGATGACTTGAATGTGTCTCTCTAATGGTGGTTAGGTTGACCAATCATGGTTGGGTTTAATCATTCGTTGGTTAGATGTATCAAGTATGATCATGTTAATGGTTGGACCTAACTGGATCCTTATAGTGGAGGCTCTGCTTACTGATTAGATTTCTGAGACAAAATTAAATTACTAAAAGTTGTTTGGAGAAATAATTGGTTATGAACCTACCCTTAGATGTACATGGGTTGACCAATCATAGTTGGACTTATGTGCAGTCTATGTGGATTCTAATACCTACTAAAAAATTAAAGTAATTTTTTGAATTAGAGGTAGAGGCTATCAATTCGAATAAAATAGTGGAAGAACCTTTAGACTAAAGTCTAAGTCTTTAGGCTTAATATAATTTATATACTTAGGTCAATGTTCTCTTTCCTCAAATTAAGGCTAAACCCTAATTGCTCCTATCACTGTTAGATAGTGATGACTTATGGGATTCAACTTTGATAATTAGTATCGAAAGTTGAATTTGGTTCAATAGTACGAATGGGTTCGTACTGGGGCCTCTTAGCCCAGTAAAAATAATTAGTCCAAAATTAAACCAAATCAGGCATAATGCTTCTACTGTTAGAAGCAGGATTATAGGAAGAAGAATTGTCTTGCCTTCCTTGACCATAACAGGCTGAACATGAGAAATGAACAAGAGTTGGTTATCAAGGATGTTATATGATAACACCTTGAAATTTCTCTGTATATAATTCTACTATCTGGGTATTAGATACCGGTAGTCTTATGTAATTTATTGCAAAGACTACAAGTAAGTGGGATGTTTAAAAATGATGAAAAATACCAAATATTTGGGCCCAATCCTAGCTTTAAAAATTATTAAGCTTATTTTCAATAGATGTCATTTTGAGTGATTATCACTATTGTTCGTTGTTTATGATAAATATGACCTCTGTTGGCCTTTTGATCAGAGATGGTTATCATTTATCAATAAAGAGAATTGTTGTAATATTATTATGAATAATATTACAATAATACATGGATAATAAAAAAATGATATTTAACATTTACACAGCCTGTTAAGCATAATGTACACACCCAAGTTAGATTATGTCATGGATATCTATCTTTGGCATTATAGGCTTAATCATCTTGACAAGAATAGGATAAACGGGTTAGCTTGAGAGGAAAACCTCGACATCAATGGTTGTGAATCATTGATAGCCTGTGAATCTTGTCTTTTTGAGAAGATGATAAAGTCATCTTTTACTGAAAATGATGAAGGAGCCAATAAAGTTCTAAGTCTCATACATAGTGATGTATGTAGACCTGTGAACCTAAGTGCCAAAAGAAGCTATTAATATTTCATTACAGATGACCTATCTGGGCATGGGTGCGTCTGGGATGAATCATTTGAAATGTTCAAATGATTCAATAATGAAATAAGAAAACAAACTGAATAAGATATTAAAACTCTTCGATCAGATCAAGAAGGTGAATACTTATCCAGTGAGTTTGTGACATATTTAGGAGAGAATTGGATTCTCTCTCAATGGATTTTTTTTTTGAAATACAGTGTATCTGAAAGAAGAAATTAAACTTTGTTAGACATGGTTCAATCCACAATAGGGTTCATTAGTTTGCCTATTTTAGAGTTATGCTTACTGATTAATTGTTTTACTATGAAAATGTTTTAAGTAAATTTATCGCAAAGACTCCATATGGGATATGAATCAGGCATAGACCTAGACTTTTTCACATTTAGGTTTGGGGTTGATCGGCCTATGTCATAGGTTTGCACATCAATAAACTTGGATCCTAGTCCAATAAGTATTTAAGGATTATTAATTCTACTATGCTAAAGAACATAAGATGTTCATCAGCAATAGGGCATTCCTTTTGGAAAGGAGTTCCTTAGAGAAGGAACTATGTCTGTCAAGTTGAACTTGTAAAAGTTTGACTGATAGAAAAGAACCGACATTATCTACTAAACCTACACAATCAGATTCGATCAGATCAAATTTAGAGCTTATTAAAGTATCACCTTTAAGGAGATCTAGTAGAGTACCGCATTAGTCAGACATATACTTCAGTATCTAGGTTCGAGATGGCGATCCTGTTGAGCTCGATAAGAACAAGGATCCGATCACCTATAGGGATACAATACAGTGGCCTGACTCAAAGAAGTGGCTTGAAGCCATATGATCCAAATTGAAGTCTATGAAAATCAATAGTGTATGGACACTAGTTGATTCACCTGAAGGAATAAAATCCATTGGATATGAATGGATTTTTAATAGGATCAGAGTAGCGCAGATGGAAAGGTAAGGATCTATAAAACCCATCTAAGTATCATCTCAGAGTTCGAACATATGTTCTGAATGTATATCTTTATTATGAACAAAGATAAACCCTATATTTATAATTGGAAAAAATATTTTGTAGTGTTATTTCTTATGATGTTTGAGGATGAAATTCTCTTAATCGAGAATGACATTCTAGCATTGTAAGGAATAAAGATTTTATTGTCATCTTATTTCTCCATGTATGAGATTAGACATGGTATACTCACTAGAGGTAGTGAGTAGATACCAGTCTGATCCAGTGAGAGCCACTGAAAGATTATATAGATAATCCTTAAGTATTTGAAAAATACTAAGGTTCAGTGACTCAAATATGGAAGTACTGACTTAAAACATGTAGATATTTTAATTTCAGTCAAAACAAGATGACAACAAGAGAATGTCGGATCATATTCTAATTATAGAAGCAATTTATTGAAAAGATTCCAAACAGTATACTTTAGCCTATTTAATTAGTGATGTAGAGTACATCGTGGCATATGATGCTGCCATGTAAGCTACGTAGTTGCTGAGGTTTATTAGCTGGTTGGGAGTGGCATCCTCCACCAATGGTCTAGTCCTATCATAGCACTAGAGCCATAGCTCAGGCTAAAGAACCCAAGGACCAGCATATTATGCATTGCTTTCATCATAGATATTAGATCTGGAAGACGTCGATCTTTACAAGATCGATGTAAAAGGAGAACTTGATCGATCCATTTGCAAAGGCCTCGAAACTAAAGAGTTCTATGAACTCAGTGGAAGATAAAATATTTGATGTTATTCTGATTGGCTTTAGTCCAAGTGGGAGTTATTAAAAAATATGTCCTAAAGTCAATCATCTAAGTGGTAGATGATTGAAATTAGTATATGAATATCTAATAATAATAGTTATTTGGCTGATTCATCATAAAAATTCTATCTTCCTTAAATGAACTCCTAAATTATGATGAAGTCTTTAGAACCATAATCAATTGATAAACAAGGATTTATCAGATGATTCTTAAATTATTCATGATCAAGTAATAAGTTATTAATAAGGACGATAACTTATCGAGTGTAGATCGTTGTATGCCATATGCGTTGGTTGTCCTCATAACCAAGTGGTGTGGAGATACTAATATGGTATCCAGGTGAGATATAGGAGTACATCTATACTGAACATGATCAATGTAGCACTCTACTGTCAAGAGTAGCTAGATAAGGCCAATGGATATAAATGTTCTTTCGATCTGAGATCACCATGGTGACTTGTAAACAACTCACTATACTTTGATGCCGGACTGTCTGCATTTTTAATATAGGTTCGAAAGGTTTTTAGGTACAGTCAAGTACTTGTGAAGTCCGTATATGAGTCAAGATGGGATTAACCACTCCTAATTAACTTCAGAAAGAGAATGACTCACTGTGTTTCAATTTAGCAAAATCTAGGCTTGGGTAATTCTCGTGAGGTGTCATGAAATTTGCAAAATTTTGAGACACAATAGAGATAACTTGTATGAGTGTTTGACAGCATACTCGAAGTCATTTTTAGCATTATTGGTCATAGGGATGAATTATATGATAACCATGGGCCAGGATTCTAAGAATATTGCTTTGCATACATTCGACTTATCCGGACGTCGAGAATCATTGCTAGATGGTAACCTTAATTGGTACAGAAATTAGTTTCTATGCTACCGACTTAGGTTCGAATCTATGAGATCATATACATTAGAGCTTGCAACCTAATTAGATGGTTAATCAATGATTCAAAATCATTCTAAGGTCAATCCATCAATATGATTGATGTTTGATCTAATGCAAGTATTACAAGAGGATCGATTAGTAATTGAATTGCTAATTGGCTCAATTTGATTGAGCAATCAGGCTGAGATCATGTCTAATTTAATTAGATTCAATAAAAATTAGTTTAGACTTAATTAGATTAAGTTTAGTTGATTTATTGGATAAGCCAATTGCAAGAAAGAATAATTTTTTGTTTGACTAAAACTTGGGTGTACCTAATTAACTTAGGATTTAAATCAATTTTAAGTCTTGATTTAATTTAATTTAATTAGGCTTCTAGTTGGATGAGGATCATTCTTAATTGGATTGTATTTAATTTTGTTTAAATAGAATTTAAATTAGGTTCAAAATTATTTTGACCTAGTCAAACAAGAGGAGTCCCAGTTGGATTGGGACTCTCTCTTTCTCTTGTGCCTAAAAGCCCATGCCCATACCTTTTATTTTTGATGTTTTACATGAATTACCATGCCTAAGAAAGAGTCTCCATGCCTCACTTCTCATTGGTTTAGGAATTTATTTTGACTTGGTCAAAACTAGAAAGTGGTTAGGATTAGTTTCCTATTTGATAGTCCCCTTTGACCAAAACTTCTTTCCTCTTTCTTTTGGATTTTTTCCCCATGCCACCCAACCTTTTCTCTGCCCTTCTACCCAGGTTTTTGTGTGTTGGTCTTTTGGTTCTCATGCCTAAAATCAACGAAGGGGCGTCCAAGAGTTGGATGCCCCACAGGAGTCCATAAAAGACTTGGTTTGACCTAGTCATCCATATATTATTGGGGCGCCTTCTATGAGATGGTTTGAGGATGTGATAAATCTTAAAAAATTCATAGAAAACTAGAGGAAAAGGAGAAAAAGGTATGGTGATTTTGGGATGCCATGATTCTTGAAGAAGAGCCTTCAATTAAGACATCAAAGGTTGATGTTTTGAAGAGACAAGGTAAGAGAAGATTGTCTTCTCTTTATTTTTCTTTTATGTATTTTTTCGCTTGTTTATTCTTTATGATTTTTATGTGATAAAAATCTAAGAGAGAGAGAGGAATAGAATGTGGGGATAAGTGCTCTAAGTTGTTGGGGCATGATATTCTTTTTGGATATGATTTGATCATGTCCTGATGAGAGAAGAAGAAGAGAAGAACGTCTTCTCTTAGGGTTTCTTTGAGAATTCTTCTTCTTCAATTTTTATAAAAAAATTATATGATAAAAATTAAAAATATTAGATGTAGAAACTTAGAAAAAATTTTAGAGAAGAAGGTCTCCTCTTGTCCTAGTACAGAGATGTTTTTAGGACATCAATCGTTGATGTCCTGAAGGAAAAGATTTATCTTCTCTTAGGGTTTATTTTTTCTTATTTTTATTTTTTAATTTATGGAAGATCTAAGGGTTAGATTTCTTTCTTATTTCTCCTCATATTCTTCATCTCTTAGAGTATCCAAGAGATCCAAAGAATATATTTTTGATTGACCATCAGGAGGGATCCACGAGAAGCTAGCACTTCGAGCAGATCTTCGTTCGACGAACCTCCGATCTGTGTTGCAGGTTTGTGTGAATCACCTATAGAGGTCGAACATTTATGCAGCTCTAAAAGCAATAATAGAAATCAATCATGAAGTTCTCGATCCATGCAAAGGTAAGAGATCTGATCTTTTGGTAACCTAGATATGATCTAGGGTTAGATCTAGAATTATTCTAGATTTAGGTATTGATATGATCAATACCATTTATGATTAATTTAATTTTAGATTTATATTTACATCATGATATATTATAGATCCTTGATGTAGGATTTTTTAATTTGATTACATGCATATTGTAGATTAAACTGTTTAATCAATGTCTTTCGCTGCTTTAATTTTGAAAAAGTTTTGAAATCCTTTATGTTTTCCAACAGTAGTATTAGAGCATCTAGATTCTTTTATAACATGTTCATCTATATTAAAAATAAATCAAAAAATTAAAATTAATTAAAGATTGTACATACTGCCATAAGATTGTCCTATTGTAAGGTTAATCCCTTACAATGAAAAAATTATCCTAGTATGCGCTGATCTAAATCTGAATCATGAATAATTTAGATTAGATCTAAAAAAATTATTATTTATTTTTTAATTTAAATTTAAAATTAAATAAATATTAGATTTAATTTAGATTATTTAGATTAGATCTAAATAATATTAGGATTACACATACTGCTATAAGATTATCCTATTGTAAGGTTTATCCCTTACAGTGAAAAGATTATTCTAGTATGTGCTGATCTAAAAAATCTAAATTATAAATATGTTAGATGAGATCTAAAATAATTTATAATTTATTTTTAAATTTTAAATCTAATATTAAATAGTTTATGATCTAATTTTGATCATTTAGATGAGATCAATGTGATATATTTTATGTTTTTATCTAGATCTTCTTGTTGCATATGTTGATATGTAGCTTTATTTTTTAATCTAATTTGCATATGTATGATATATAAGTTTTATAGAATTTAAATTACGAGCTTACTTTCTATAAAATTCTAGATTCGAAACCCTAGGACATGATTGAAACATTGAAACAAATCAGATCTAAAATCATCATTTGAATTTGATTCAAAGTAAAGTATTTATAATTTAAAAAATATTTTAAATAATAAAATCAAAAATTAGTTCTGAGGTTTCATAAATCCAAAACTTATGAGCTTGAACTTAGTTGAGAATTAAGTGATTGTTTATGATCTAAGTTTGTGATTTAAAGATCCTAAGATAATTTCATAAAACATGGGTTAATGGGTAATGGGTTAGCTTTAATCAGGTCCTTAACTAGGTTATACCTAGGATTAGATTAAATATGGACTTAGTTAAAAAAATTGATCAAATTTAATTAATAGTTAATTAGGATTAAGTCATTTCTTTAGATCAATTCAATTATTATAGTTGATCAAAGTCCATACATCTAACAAATAGATATTGATCGTGGCTCAGTGGTTGAGTCCGAGTCTTTAGGCAAACCAAATCAAAACTGATAAATTGATTGGTGTCTAAGGTAAGTCTGGCATCCTAGATCGGTGGTTTTTAATTGGCAGTCCGCTTACTTGGCCATTTCTGATGGTATTCAAGACTAGCCTTGGTAGACCCTTCTACCAATCTCACTTATCTGACCAATGTGGTTAATCAGATTTTAATTAGATTGCTCATTGATTCGTGCTAACCCATGTCACATAGAAAATCAGTGAGACTGATATAGATGCTCATGGACCAAAATTGATCATAATCCTCATCAATGACTTAAGAAGTCAGTGGGAGGACTTGACTTGGTGAAGTCAGTGGGAGCAATTAGTTTATGTTCTTTCTATCCTTAAATCACTAATAATTTAAATTTTTTAAAATTATTAGATCCTTAAAATGACAAAATTATGGAGATAACTGAGTCATAGCCTCCTATTAATGTGTTTGATAATGGGTCTATTAACTCAATAATCATTGGAGGCCCATAAGCCTGGTGCTTGTTGACTAATGAAATTATCATTCATCATATAACTTGGATGGATCTCTTTAATGATGGTTAGATTGACCAACCATAGTTAGGCTTAATCATTTGTTGGTTAAATGCACCAAGTATAGTCATGTTAATGGTTGGATCTAATCAGATCCTTACAGTGGAGGTCCTAGCATACTGATTAGGTTTCTGGGGCAAAATTAAATTACTAGAAGTTGTTAAGAGAAATAATTGGTTATGAACCTACTCTTAGATGTACATGGGTTGACCAACCATAGTTAGGCTTATATGCAGTCTATGTGGATTCTAGTACTTACTAGAAAATTGAAATAATTTCTTGAATTAGAGGTAGAGGCTACTAATTCGAATAAATTAGTGAGAGAACCTTTAGACTAAAGTCCAAGTCTTCAGGCTTAATATAATTCATATACTTAGATCAATGTTCTCTTTTCTCGAATTAAGGCTAAATCCTAATTACTCCTATCACTATTAGACAATGATGACTTATGGGACCCAACTTCGATAATTAGTATCGAAAATTAAATTTGGTTCAGTAGTATAAATGTGTTTATACTGGGGCCTCTTAGCCTAGTAAAATCTATTAGTCCAAAATTGACCCAAATCAGGCATAATACTTCTATTGTCAGAAGCAGGATCATGGGAAGAAGAATTGTCTTGCTTTTCTTGATCCTAACAAGCTAAACACGAGAAATGAGCAAGAGTTGCTTATCAAAGATGTTATATGATAACACCTTGAAATTTTTTTGTATATAATTTTACTACCTGGGTATTAGATATCGGTAGTCTTATGCAATTTGTTGCAAAAACTACAAGTAAGTGGGATATTTGAAAATGGTGAGAAATACCTAAACATTTGGGATGGAAGTCTTGTTCCAATCCTAGCTTTAAGAATTATCATGCTTATTTTCAATAGATGTCATTTTGAGTTATCATCACTATTGTTTATTGTTTATGATAAATATGATCTCTATTGGCCTTTTGATCAGAGATCGTTATCATTTATCAATAAAAAAGATTGTTGTAATATTATTATGAATAATATTTCAATAATACATGGATAATAAAGAAATAATATTTAACATTTACACAGTCTGTTAAGTGTAATGTACACACTCAAGTTAGATTATGTCATGGATATCTATCTTTGGCATTATAGGCTTAGTCATCTTGACAAGAATAGGATAAATGGATTAGCTTGAGAGAGAAATCTTGACATCAATGATTATGAATCATTGATAGTCTGTGAATCTTGTCTTCTTAGAAAGATAATAAGGCCACCTTTTACTGAAAAAGATGAAGGAGCCGATAAAGTTCTAAGTCTCATACATAGTGATGTATGTGGACCTGTGAACTTAAGTGCCAAAGGAAGATATTAATATTTCATTACAGATGATCTATCTGAGCATGGGTGCGTCTAGGATAAATCATTTGAAATGTTCAAACGATTCAATAATGAAATAGAAAAACAAACTAGATAAGGTATTAAAACTCTTCAATCAGATCAAGGAGGCAAATACTTATCTATTGAGTTTGTGATATATCTAGGACAGAATTGGATTTTCTCTCAGATTTTTTTTCGAAACACAGTGTATCTGAAAGAAGAAATTAAACTTTGTTAGACATGGTTCAATCCATGATAGGGTTTACTATCTGCCTATTTCAAGATTATGCTTACTGACTATTTATTTTACTCTGAAAATATTCTGAGTAAATCTATCGCAAAGACTCCATATGGGATATGGATCAGGCATAGACCTAGATATTTTCACCTTTGGGTTTGGGGTTGATCGATCTATGTCATAGGTTTGCACATAGATAAACTTAGATCCTGGTCCAATAGGTGTTTAAGGATTATTAATTCTACTATGCTAAAGAATATAAGATGTTCATCAGCAGTAGGGCATTCTTTTTGGAAAGGAGTTCCTTAGAGAAGGAACTATGCCTATAAAGTTGAACTAGTAGAAAAGAACCGATGTTATCTGGTAAACCTACACAATCGAATTTGATCAGATCAAATCCAGAGCCTATTAAAGTATTACCTTTAAGAAGATTCGGTAGAATACCGTATTAGTCGGATAGATACTTCAGTATCAGGTTCGAGATGGCGATCTTGTTAAGCTCGATGAGAATAATAAGAATTCAATCATCTATAGGGATACAATGCAGTGGCCTGACTCTGAGAAATGGCTTGGAGCCATATGATCCAAATTGAACTCAATGAAAATCAATAGTGTATGGACACTAGTTGATTCACCTGAAGAGATAAAACCCATTGGGTGTGAATGGATTTTTAATAGGATTAGAGTAGCGCAGACGAAAAGGTAAGGACCTATAAAGCTCGTCTGAGTATCATCTCAGAGTTTGAACATACGTTCCAAATGTATATCTTTGTTATGAACAAAGATAAATCTTGTATTTATGATTGGGCAAAATATTTTATAGTATTATTTCTTATGATGTTTGAGAATAAAATTTTCTTAATCGAGAATGACATTCCAGCATTGCAAGAAATAAAGATTTAGCTATCATCTTATTTCTCCATGTACGAGACTAGACATGGTATACTCACTAGAGGTAGTGAGCAGATACCGATCTGATCTAAGTGAGAGCCACTGAAAGATTGTATAGACAATCCTTAAATATTTAAAAAATACTAAAGTTTAGTGACTCAAATATAGAAGTACTAACTTAAAACATATAGATATTTTAATTTTAGTCAAAACAAGATGGCAACAAGAGAATATCAGGTCATACCCTAATTATAGGAGCAATCTGCTGGAAAGGTTCTAAGTAGTATACTTTAGCCTATTTAGTTAGTAATGTAGAGTACATCATGGCATATGATGCTGCCATGTAAGCTGTGCAGTTGCTGAGATTCATTAGCAGGTTGGGAGTGGCACCCTCCACCAATAGTCCAGTCCTATCGTAGCACTGGAGCCATTGCTCAGGCTAAAAAACCTAAGGACCAACATATTCTGCATTGCTTTCATCTTAGATATTAGATCTGGGTGACGTCAATCTTTAGAAGATCGATGTAAAAGAAGAACTTGACCGACCCATTTGCTAGGCCTAGGAACTAAGGAGTTCTACGAACTTAATGGAAGATAGGATATTTGATATCATTCTGATTGGCTTTAGTCTAAGTGAGAGTTGTTGGAAAATGTACCCTAAAGCCAATCATCTAAGTGGTAGATGATTAAAATTAGTATATAAATTATCTAATAATAATAGCTATTTGGCTGATTCATCATAAAAATTCTATCTTCCTTAAATGAACTCCTAAATTATGATGAAGTTCTTAGAACCACAATCAATCGATAAAGGAGGATTTATTGAATGGTTCTTAAATTATTCATGATTAAATGATAAGTTATTGATAAGAATGATAACTTATCAAGTGTAGGTCGCTGTATGCCATATGTGTTGGTTGTCTCGTAATCAAGTGGTGTGAAAACATTGGTATGGCATCCAAGTCATATATAGGAGTACATCTACACTGAACATGATCAATATAGCGCTCTACTATCAAGAGTAGCTAGCTAAGGCCAATGGATGTAAATGTCTCTCCGACCTGAGATCATCATGGTGACTTGAAAGCAACTTACTATACTTTGGTGTCGGACTGTCTGTATTTCTAATATAGGTTTGAAAGATTTTTGGATACAGTCAAGTACTTGTGAAGTCAGTGTGTAAGTCAAAATGGGATTGACCACTCCTAATTAACTTTGGAAAGAGAATGACTCGCTGTGTTTCAATTTAGCAAAATCTAGGCCTGGGTAATCCTCGTAAGGTGTCACGGGATTTGAAATTTTGAGACATAATAGAGATGACTTGTATGAGTGTTTGACAGCATACTCGAAGTCATCTTGAGTATTATTAGTCATAAGGATGAATTATACGATAACCATGGGCTAGGGTTCTAAGAATATTGCTTTGCATACATTCGACCTATCTGAACGTCGAGAATCATTGCTAGATGGTAACTTTGATTGGTATAGGAATTGATTTCTGTGCTACTAATTTAGGTTTGAATCTATGGAATTACATATATTAGAACTTGTAACCTGATCAGATGGTTAATCGATGTTTTAGAATCATTCTAAGGTCAATCCATCAATACGATTGATGTTTGACCTAATGCAAGTGTTGTAGGAGGATCGATTAGCAATTTGGATTGCTAATTGGTTTAATTTAATTGAGCAATCAGGCTGAGATCAAGTCTAATTGAATTAGATTCAATTAGAATTAGTTTAGACTTAATTAGATTAAGTCTAGTTGATTTATTGGATAAGCCAATTGCAAGAAAGAATAATTTTTTGTTTGATTAGGACTTGAGTGCACCTAATTGACTTAGGATTTAAATTAGTTTTAAATCTTAATTTAATCTGATTTAATTAAGCTTCTTGTTGGACTTGGATCATCCTTAATTGAGTTATATTTAATCTAATTTAAATAGAGTTTAAATTAGATTCAAAACTATTTTGATCTAGTCAAATAAAAGGAGTTCCAGTTGGACTGAGACTCTCTTTCTTTCTCTTATGCCTAAAAGCCCATGCCCACACCTTTTATTTCTAATATTTTACATGAATTCTCATGCCTAAGAAAGAGTCTCCACGCCCTACTTCTCATTGGTTTAGGAATTTGTTTTGACTTGGTCAAAACTAGAAAGTGGTTATGATTAGTTTCTTATTTGATAGAGTCCCTTTTGACCAAAACTTCTTCCCTCCTTTTGGATTTTTTTTCCATGCCACCCAACCTTTTCTCTATCCTTCTCCCTAAGTTTTTGTGCGTTGGTTTTCTAGTTCTCATGCCTAAAATCAAGGAAGGGGCGTCCAAGAGTTGGACGCCCCATAAGAGTCCATAAAAGACTCGGTTTGACCTAGTCATCCATATATTATTAGGGCACCTTCTATGAGATGGTTTGAGGATGTGATAAATTCTAAAAAATTATAGAAAACTAGAGGAAAAGAAAGAGAAGGCATGGTGATTTTGGGATGCCAAGATTCTTGGAGAAGAGCCTTCAATTAAGACATTAAAGGTTGATGTCTTAAAGAGACAAGGTAAGAGAAGATTATCTTCTATTTATTTTTCTTTTATGTATTTTTTCTTATTTATTTTTTATGATTTTTATGTGATAAAAATATGAGAGAGAGAGAGAGAGGAATAGGGTGTGGGGATAAGTTCTCCAAGTTGTTGGGCCATGATGTTCTTTTTGGACATGATTTGATCATGTCCTGATGAGAGAAGAAGAAGAGAAGAACGTCTTCTCTTAGAGTTTCTTTGAGAATCCTTCTTCTTTAATTTTTGTGAGAATTTTATATGATAAAAATAAAAAATATTAGATTTGGAAACTTAAAAAAATTCTGGAGGAGAAAGTTTTCTCTTGTCCTAGCATAGAGATGTTTTTAGGACATCAATCGTTGATGTCCTGAAAGAAGAAGATTTATCTTCTCTTAGGGTTTATTTTTTCTTATTTTTATTTTCTGATTTATGGAAGATATAAGGGTTGGATTTCTTCCATATTCCTCCTCATAATCTTCATCTCTTGGAGTATCCAAGAGATTCAAAGAATATATTTTTGATTGACCATCAGGAGGGATCCACGAGAAGCTAGCACTTCGAGTAGATCTTCGTTCAACGAACTTCCAATCTGTGTTGCAGGTTCATGTAGATCACCTATAGAGGTCGAATGTATGTGCAGCTCTAAAAGTAATAATGAAAATTAACTGCAGAGTTCTCGACCCATGTAAAGGTTAGAGATCTGATCTCTTGGTAACTTAGATATGATCTAGGGTTAGATCTAGAATTGTTCTAGATCTAGATATTGATATGATCAATACCACTTATGATTAATTTAATTTTAGATTTATATTTGCATCATGACATGTTATAGATCTTTGATGTAGGGTTTTATAATCTGATTACATACATATTATAGATTAAACTATTTAATCTGTCTTTCACTGCTTTAATTTTGAAAAAGTTTTAAAATCTATGCATGAAACCCTGCATGTTTCCCAACATCAAGTTGAACTCGTGATGTCTCGATCTCAAAGGATAGAAACTTAGTTTCTATGCTTTGAGAGCGAGAGATCTCATAGGATTCTCAAGAGGTCTCATGATTTCGACGAGATGTCTCGATTCAAAATTGAGAGGTCTCAAAATCTGACGAGAAGTCTCGTAAAAAATTGAGAGATCTCATTTTACGTAGATAGTCTTCAATGGATAGTTTTACAATGGCTATTTTTTGACCTCAATGGCTATTTCAGAGCTTCCAATGGCTAGAATTCTCCTCCAACGATCTCTAATGGTATTTAAAAGATGGAGAATCAATTGAAAAAAAAATAAAAAAATTTAAAGAGATATTCTTTTATCTTCGGTAAGGAACATTGAATATCCAAAGAAAAAAAAAGAGAGAAAAATTATGTACAAATTTCAGCGAGCATTCAAAGCAAGCTTCTCCAACATCTTCCACATCCTCTCAAGTATAATTTAAAAAAAAGCCAAGCTTTAATTGAGCGCATCATCGACTTCTTCTTTAGAATTTAAAAGAGCTTAAACTCTATTTTTTATATTATGCTAAAACTTTTATTTATAATTTTAATTTTTTTACAATTTTTTTGGAAAAAAGAAACTTGGGGATTAGGCCCGTCTAAGTCTAAAATTAGATATTATAGATTTTGGTTGGTGAGTCCGAAAAATCAATTGGATTCTTGGTGAATCTGAAAAACTAACGGTATTAAATTTTGGTCGGTACTCCTATGAAAATTGACTAGATTTGTTTGTGAGCCTAAAAAATAAATATACTATAATCAAGAGTAGATTATATTGAAAATTTTAAAAAAAGCTTGGAGAGTGGACGTAGGTGCGGATTGCACCAAACTACTATAAATCTTTGTATATTTGTATTATGCTATTTTCTTTTTTTCCTTTGCATACTTTGCATGCTTATAATTCTTGCTTTACTTTCAGTGTTTGATTTTGTTATCTTAATTCCGCTGCTTATATTGTATACATTTCATCACACCACTTTGGTTAAAATTAAAGCACATATTTATTTAGAAAGTAAATTTGGTTAAAATTTTATAACAACCCAATTCACCCCCTTCTCTTGGATGCTATCTCTGGGCAACATCATTTATCTAGAGTTGATCAAAGGCTCTTTTGAATGTTGGGCTGATCAAAGGCTAGGCCAATCAAAGGTCATTTAGTCATAGCCAATCAAAGGCTCTTTTGAATATTGGGCCGATCAGAAGCTGGGCCAATCGAAAGTGATTTAGCTAGAGTCGACTAAAGGCTCATTTGAATATTGGGTCGATCAAAGATCGGACCGATCAAAGATCATTTAGTTAGAGTCGATCAAAAGATCTTTTGAATATTGGACTGATCAAAGGTTGGGCCAATCAAAGACCATTTAGCTAGAGCTGATCAAAGGCTCTTTTGAATATTGGATCAATCAAAGGCTATTTAGTTGAGCCGATCAAAGGCTCTTTTGAATATTGGATCGATCAAAGGTCATTTGGTCGGAGCCATTCAAAGGCTCTTTTGAATATTGGATCAATCAAAGGTCGGACAAATCAAAGGCCATTTAGCTAAAGCTGATCAAAGGTCAGACCGATCAAAAGCCATTTAGTCAGAGACGATCAAAGGCTCTTTTGAATATTGGGTCAATCAAAGGCCATTAAATCGAAGTTGATCAAAGGCTTTTTTGAATATTAGGCTGATCAAAGGCTCTTTTGAATAAAGATCATTTAATCAGAGCCGATCGAAGGCTCTTTCGAATATCGAGCTGATCAAAGGCTGGACCAATCATAAGCTATTTAGCTAGAGCTGATCAAAGGCTCTTTTGAATATTAGGTGGATCAAAGGTCGGATCGATCGAAGGCCATTTAGTTGGACTTGATCGAAGGCTCTTTCGAATATTAGGCCAATCAAAGATCAGCTCGATCAAAGGCCATTTAGCTGGAGCTGATCGAAGGCTCTTTTAAATATTGGGCCAATCAAAGGCCGGGCCGATCAAAGTCCATTTAGTTGGGGTCGATCAAAGGCCCTTTTGAATATTAGGCCATTCAAATTAAGGCTATTTAGCTAGAGCTGATCAAAGATTCTTTTGAATATTGGGCCGATTAAAGGTTGTTTAGTCGGAGCCAATTAAAGGCTCTTTGAATATTAGGCCAATCAAAGATCGAGCCGATCAAAAGCTATTTTTACAAAAGTATCATAAAATCAAATGCTAGCAGAGCTTCCATTATCTACCAAGATGCAGTGTATATCATAGTTTTTAATATTAAGTATTACGACTACCACATCATTACGTGGGAACTGGATTCCTTGAGCATCCTGCTCAATAAAAATGATGGGCTCTTCAGTTTTCTACTTCTTCATTGCTTTTCTACTTCCACTGACCCTTCTACTGCTCTACCCCCTGAATATGGTGTTTATGATGCCAGTTGGGATTCAGTCCACTTGCTGCTCAACTTGGCATGATTGCTTCACTGGCTGAGGCGATCTCTATTGATCTTCTCACTGTCCTCTCTAGTATCCAATGAATCGGTTGAGGTGGCCACATCTAATAAGATCTTTAATTTTATCCTAGAGTTGAATGCAGTTTTTTGTATCGTGACCATGATCCTGATGATACACGCCATACTCGCTCGGGTTTCTCCGGGCTGAGTGTGTTTGCAGCTACCTTACCTCTAAGAGTTGCCTTCCAATTTTCATGAGCACCTAGGTCCTTGGTGCATTTAGTGAGGTATAGTCATTAAACTTCCTCAGCAGGGGTGAAGCGCTCCTCTAAAAACTTCCAAGTCGGTTGTTACAAGGAGGAATCCCATTCCTTTGACGATGGGGAGGGGACCTCAAGCATTGGCATGTTTTTTCCTCCCTTATGGGCGAGCGCTCCTTGTTTAGCTCCTTCTATAGTGAAGTTAGCTGGGGCTTC
This sequence comes from Cocos nucifera, assembly GCA_006176705.1. Taxonomy (NCBI): domain Eukaryota; kingdom Viridiplantae; phylum Streptophyta; class Magnoliopsida; order Arecales; family Arecaceae; genus Cocos; species Cocos nucifera. The sequence goes on from QRFJ01000244.1 coordinate 1,053,113, forward strand.
TTCTTCCGCAAAGACATCCTCCATGCAGGTGTACTTCTTTGCCCTAGCCAACATATTGGGAAAGTTTTGGGGATAGGTCTTCACCAATGACTTCTTCAAGTCATTCTTCTGCAATGCTTTCATTAATGCAGACATTGCGATCGACTAATCTAGGTCATGTACCTCGAGTGCCACTGAATTAAAGCGATTGACAAATGATCAAATGGGTTCTCCTTCCTTTTGCTTGACAGTGTGGAGATAGTCTGACCATTTCTACTATCAATGGTTGTTGACGAAATGATCGACGAAGAATCAACTCGATTCCTCGAAGGAGTGGGTTGAGGCCGACTTCAGACTGAAATACTAATGCCAAGCTATCCCCTTTAAGGTGGAGGGGAATGCTCAGCATAGAATACCATCTATGGCTCTATGGAGGAGCATAACCATCGTAAAGCTCTCAAGATGGTCGATGGGATCAACCATTCCATCATAGTTCTTCAGCTGAGGAGCCTTGAAGTGATAAGGCAGTGGCTCCTGCATTATCTGAGAGTCGAAGGGTGGGTCATTACTAAATTCATCATATGGTGTTGAATCCTGATGGCAAATCATCTCAATTTATCGATCCAAGTCTCAAAGTTGATGCTCCACCTCGACGTCTTGTGCCATGCAGGCCTCAGAGTGTTGATAAGACTGTTGGCTGGGAGTCAAACCATTTTCCAATTGGGGGCTTGGAGATCACTACCATTTTGGCTCTAGGTTGTCAGGATGGCCCTGACGAGTCTATCTCCTCCTGGGACTCTAAGGGACGACCCATGGTTGGTCCGAAGGCAGCACCGGGTTTGATTGTGGTGCTACAAATGGTGGATTCGGGGCGGCCTAAATAGTGGTTGGCACCGTCGGTGGAAGAGTCGGGATGGTTTGGATCACCTAAATAGCAGTTGTCAGATTTTGAGCTTACTGAAAAAGCAAGCTGAACTGCTCCATCATCACCATCGCTGATTATGGAGGTGGATGATCCCCTGTAGCACCGACTAAATCGGATTGTTAGCCTGACCCTCCTCCGATCGTGTGGTGGTTCTGGTGTAATGGAAAGATGTCCTTCTTGGTGCCATGATCACTACTAGATATCTCGATCGGTGTTCCTCCAAATAGGGGCGAGCTCTTCCTCTAGTGGCAATCTATTGGTGCAAGATTTCGACCAGCACCAAAGGTGCTGGAGCGAACGATCGAGATCGATCTTTCGAGGATGAGATCTGTAAGAAAAGTCCCAGACCGAAGGTGGCTCCAGTAGGGACCCTCTGATGCTTAAGTCAGAATCACATTCAACAGATGGATAAGCATAAGAGGCAGAAAGTAATAGCATACCTTTTTTGGATCTCCTTTTTGGGCCCTTTTTATAGGTGAAAATTGAAGCCTGTTAGGCCCAAGTTTGTAAGTGGTTAGGATAGGCAAAATGATCTTTTGATCATGGACGTCCATCAGGCAGATGCCTACCAGGTTTGTTAGTCATGGATGTCTATCAGATGGGTGCCTGATAAGGTTATTAGTCATGGGCGTCTACTATCCTAAGTGGCTGCAGGATGTCAGGAGATTCAGTGAGATTGTGCGTGGGCAGAGAAACACGACTGAGATCAGGATGGTTGCCGAAGCCAAAATTTGCTCAATTAAGCTGATCTCTGGTGTTCTCTACTAATCCTTGGTGATTATTCAATAGGATTTGCCTGCCAAGGGGTCGCAAGCATCCCTGAGGAAGGCTCAATGATCGAGCAGCTTGTGACTTTATTTGCTTAGGAGGGATAGTGGTCGGTCAGTTAAGGTTTGATCTCTTGACGATTAGGTGTCAGCAGTGCCAGTCATAGAGGTTTGGGCTGGCAAGTAGAATGCCCTATCGAGTCGAAGAATTACGGCATGAGTGATACTGAAGAGAGGTCAATTACCATAGAATTGCCCTCTGGAAGGAAGGCTTTCGGCTAAGGGCCAAGTCGACTGCTGAGTGGGAGGCTTGTTCATTGTCAGTGATGAGTTGGTCAGATGTGGTTGGTTGTGAGCAGATGCCTGGTTGGACCATATTGCCCACTTGAGTGTATCGCCAATCTTTAAGGTTGGTATCTAGTAAATCAAATATAGAGTAGACGTCAGTAGCTCCACCTTGGGCCCATTGACAGTCGATCAACCAAATCTCATTCCCATAGTTTGCAGGGTGTCATCGAAGCACATTGCGGGCCAATCGATCCAGAGCTGAAGACTAATCGGCATCGAGAATGGTCAATTAGTGATTGGTGATGGTCCAACATGCTATCTTGCTGGGCTTCCACATCTTGGACTCTAGGCCTGGTTATATCTTTGGCCTAGACAAAATTTCCTCCAACAAGATCCATTTACATCTAATGGCCTTTGCATCATTAGGCAACTTAACAAGACTCTAGACTCTGTTAGAAGCCATAGAATTCATCTCATCTTTCATGGCATTGTACCATGATACAGATTCTTTACAACTCATAGACTGTGAAAATGTTTTAGGATCATTTTCAACTCTAATGTTATAGTCAGCTTCTTGTAGATATACAATATAATCACTAGGGATTGCTGATTTCTTCATTCTAGTTGATCTTCTTAATCTTGTATCAACATCATCCTAAGGAGCATGTTGCACAACTGGTTGCTCCACATTCTCTAGCAATTGTTGAACAACCGGATCTACCATATTATCATCAGCTTGTGGAACTTTAATGATTGGTTGTTTAACACCCGTTTGAACTTGAGGGATGTTATGAAGGACAATTAATCTATCACTGATAGTGAGAGTTTGAATATCAGAATAATCCTTCTCCAAAACTAAGTTTCAAAATTGATCACTCCCACTGATCAAGTCATCTCAAGAAATTTTGCATTTCTTGATTCCACAATCCTAGTGCTATAAGATGGACAATAAAACATATACCCTTTGGACTTTTCGGCATATCCAATGAAATACCCACTTATAGTCCTAGGATCCAATTTCTTTTTTAGTGGGTTATAAACTCTTACTTCAGATAGGCATCCCTAAATGTGCATATGTCGTAAACTCGATTTCCAATTTTTTCACAATTCAAATGGCATTTTTGGAGCTACCTTAGTTGGAACTCGGTTAATATATACACTGCCATTTTAAGAGCTTCAGTCTACAAGGATTTAGGAAGCTATGAGCTGCTAAGCATGCATACTCCGCACCATGTCCAACAATGTTCGATTTTTTCTTTCTATTATACCATTTTGATCTAGAGATTCAGGCATGGTGTATTGGGTAATTATCCCATGCTTTTCAAGAAACCTCGCAAATGAACCAGGTGCTTGTCCATCCTCGATTTATCTATCATAATATTCCCTATCTCTATCTAATTTTATGATCTTACTTTGCTTCCCGCATTGTTTCTCTACTTTGGCCTTAAAAATCTTAAAGGCATCCAATGCTTTGTTCTTGTTATGAAGTAAGTAGAGATACATGTATCGTGAATAATTATCTATGAAAAAGATAAAGTACTTTTGATCATATGAGTTCATTTTTGGACTACCAATATTTGTATGTATGATCTCTAATATGTCCGAACTCCTCTTAGCACCTTTCTTTGTCTTGTTGGTCTGCTTTCCATTTATGCAGTCTACACAAGCATCAAAATCTGTAAAATTTAGAGTATTGAGTACTCCATCATTCACCAATCTTTTAATCCTTTCTATGGATATATGTCCTAATCTTCGATGCCATAACATAGAGGAACTTTCATTCATAACACCCAATGTTTAGTACCAGTGTTACCATGGACATACATCGCATTATAAAATGCATTATCTTGTAAATTAATTTGAAAAAGACCATTAGACATTGTATCATTCCCAACGCAATCAGATTTATAAAATAAATTAAAGAATGTATTTGAAAAATTAAAGGAATATCCTAAAGGTACAAGTCTTGAAACTGAAATCAAATTTCTAGAGAAACTTGGAATATAAAATATCTTTTCCAAATTTAAGACAAAGCTAGAATTCAAAATTAATCTACATGTTCCAATCGCCTCTACATGTGAACGAATTTTATTTCCTAAATAGATGTATTGCTTACTGCCCATTGTCTTCCTTTGGCTTTGAAAGCCCTACAAGGTATTCAAAATATGGATTGTAGAACTAGAATCAATCCATTAAGTATTAAAATAAACATCAACTATATTAGATTCATTACAAACAAATGAAATTAAATTACCTTTCTTTTCAAGCAAAGCACTATATTTGATGCAGTCCTTCTTCATGTGCCCTTTCTTTTTATAGAAGAAATACTTGGACTCCTTCTTGATGTAAACTTGGATAGATAATCCTTTTCCTTTTGTTTGGCTTGCTATTTCTTCTTTTCTTGTGTTGCCATATGTATACTTTTGTCTAATTGCATAATCAGCCTCCCTTCCTCTTGAACACACATGATCAGAAGTTCATTAATTAACTATTTTTTCATGTATATTATAAGAGATTTTGAAAGATCCATGTTACTATGGAAGAGAGAATAAAGTGTACAAGAAAAGATTCAAACATCTTAATCTCAAGAAACCTCAGCTATGCTGCAATGTTCCTCATCTGTATGATGTGCTCATGCATACCTTTAACACAGTGAGCTTCATTGATGATAACTTTGTCATTAAGGTACTGGCTAGGGCCTTATCTAAAACTCAAATTATTCATCAATAGCCTTCAGTAAACCCTTGACATTATTATACTCTCCTATTGAATCACGTATACTAGCAAAAATTTGTCTTTATAAACATCATACTGAGGCGATTAGATCGCTCCCAACATTCATATAGAGCAATTAGAGCCTGAGTGCTAGTACTAGTAGGTATAGGTGGTTCATCCTTCTGAATGACATAATCAGTGTCCATCTACCCTAATTGGAGAAGAATCCTCTCCCTTCAGATTTTATAGTTATCACCACTCAATTCGAGAATATCACATTTGATATCAGAAAAAAATATAGGTTGCATAACTGTATAAAAAATCAAAATCAAACATACATGCTTATGTCACAAAAATTGAGACAGACATATATCATGCTTTACCAATGTAAGACATGCAAATTATACTTTAAATATGAATCAAATAACAAAATATAAAAATTGCCCATGGGCCAAGTTTTTATCTAAAGGATTCATATACAACTTCATAATGAAACTATCTAATTATGTTCCTTTTCTTAATTCTTGTGGGCAAATTAAGAAAATAATCTGTTATTCTATCCTAATCAATCATATAAATATAATAAAAATTCTTGTGGGATAAGATTTATTATATTTGAATATGATTAATCATAATTGATGTTATTTTCTATATGTGATCCAAGGAGGCTTAATATATAATTTAGCATAATCAAAGATGCTTTAATTAAAATTATATAGAACACTAGACATTCAATTTTATGTATATAGAATCAAGTAGGAAAAAATAAAATAACAAAAAATTTGATTTTTTTTGTAACAAAATGACAACATACTGTCATATCAAAATAATGTCATTTTAATCCCTGGCGAAATGGTTTGAAAATCGACGAAACGATGTCGTTTTCCTATCCCTAAAACCCAATGGCTGTAAATGACGTCATCTCCATCGTCTTCAACCTTTAGATGGGTCAGCCCATTACAAACCCGATATTAGCTCAGCCTTTGGAACTCCATTTTCAATTATTCAAAAGCTGTTTTGCCCAAAATCATCTCAATAATAGTTTGCCTCTAACAATTTCAACAAATAAACTAGAAAAACATGGGATAAATTTACAAAAAAATTTTGGCCATTTGCATTCAAATGCAAAAACTCAAGCACATCAAAGCAGAGGCCAAAAATGGCTCCGATACCAATTGTTAGACTCCATGATATCTATAAACATGCTTATTAACCAAATAGCACAACAAATTTTGTAAATGTAGAATGGGATACTAACCTCCAGCCATTGATGCTCGGTGCTTGATCTCCATACAAGAGTTCTTCTAAACTCTAGCAATCTCACTTAGATGGTTTGTTTTTTTAGAAATTGTTGAGCTTAGGGACCCTATATGCGCATATCACAAATATATAAACCCATGTCTCCCATCAAAATGTGGCCAAATACGATAAACATGGACGTACACATTTTTCTAATTTCATGGGTAATATACGGACCATATCTAGAGTGATTATTGATTTCAAAGATCATATCTTTAAGATATGTAGTTTAATCGACCATAGATTTGCCGTTATCTCTAACTCGGCACATGTCCATCGATAAGCCCAAAATCAGGAAAATGATATCCACAAGCCCTGCTTCGTGTCCCTTGACCTTAGAAAAATAAATTAGATAAAGAAAGGTGAAAGAATAATTTAAAACAAAAAGAAGAGGAATGCATAGCTTTGAAATCTTATAATGCCATGCCACTAATTATTTCATAACTCAATATATTGCTCGTTATGTATGATTGGCTGTTGGCTTCTTGTGCAGCTCGTAATTTGGGTCAATTGCTAAACCAACATAATTCATGTCATTTTGTTTGGTTGGAGGGAGTTGGGGTTTGAAATCATAATGCAAATGGATGACTCTCATTCCAACCGTTTGGTTAGGAGTCCCATTCCGATTCTGATTCTGGGGTAGAACGGGAATAGCCTAAGCTACCTAAAGGAGGTATTTGGTTGGGAGAAGTTGGGGTTTGGAATCGGAATGGGATTTCATCTTGTAATTTCTTATACATCATCGTGCCAAGCTTCTCAAGCTCCTCTAAGTCTTCAATCATTATCAAACACTGCATGTTTCTTTTGATCTACTCCTTGAAGACCTTGTTGACAAGCCTATGTTAAGTCGCTTCTGCTTTCTTTAGGCCGAAAGATATGATCCTGTAACAAAAAAGATCCTTGTCAGTAGTAAAGGCCGTCCCCTCATCCTTAGGGACCATGTGGATTTGATTATAGCTATAAAAGGCATCCATAAAGGAGAGGATTTGGTGATCCAATGTAGCATCTACCAATTGGTTGATCCAAGGCAGTGGGTAACTATCATCAGGGCATGCCTTATAAGAGGCTCACCATATAGAGTCACCATGTAGCATTCTTTGGCTAGCTCTTAGTCTCCTCGGACCACACCGATCCCATGTGAAGTGAAAAACTTTACCAATAAATGGTAGGTTGATACCACAGCTCAGAGGGTGTTTAATCCTGACCGACCTAATATGGTATTATAAGTGGATGAAATTTTCATGATCAGAAAGTCAATCCAGATAGTTGACTATCTCAAAGCTCATCCTATGGTCACTGGTAGAGATATGACCCCTTCTACTGATACGACATTACTAAAAAATTAGACTAGAGAATAATTAAGTCTTCTTAGTTGATTATGACCCAAATCCATCCTTACAAAAGCATCATAAAATAAAATATTTGCAGAACTTCCATTATCAATAAAATATGATGTACATTATAATTCAAATTATTCAAAGTTACTACAACTGGATCATCGTGAGGATATTTTATTCCTTAGAGGTCGACATCGGAGAAAGCAATTCCTTCATCTCTGATCTTCTGCTTCTTTTACTTCTCCTCCTCGACTCGGCTTGGCTATGAAGTTGGATTGCCAAGCTGCCCCCTTGAGATGGTATGGATCACACCCACCACAAGCCTATTCTCTTGGGGACCATCATGTTGAGGTGGTTTGGGCCTAGTTTCCTCCTAATTTGGTTGTTCTTTGACATACTGCCTCAGTCATCCCCACCTAACGAGCACCTCGATATTATATTTAAGGTGCTAACATTCCTCAGTATCATGGCCATGGTCCCAATGACATCGGCAATATTTTCTTGTATTCTACATATAAGGTGGGGCTGTCATCCTCTTGGCCTCGGTATATCTCCTTGGTGCTCCATCTTTATCAATATTTGGGCTAAGAGTGTGTTTAGTGGAGTATAGTTATTGAATCTTTGAAGTGGAGATCTAGATCAGCAGCATCTAGGTGGAGACCTCATCCGGTTATCATGAGAAGGTGCTCGGGATTGACGTGATCCTTTATCACTTTGTCCGCCTTCACGCTTGCATTCTCTACTCTTGTGCTTGCCATCGCCTTTCCTTCATCGGGGCTCATTGCTAGGGTTCCCCCCATATTGAGCCTATGCTGCCTCAGCATTTGCATATTTTTTTGCCCTACCAATATTTTAGTGAAATTTTTAGGATACCTCTTATCGAGTGAAAAGAGAAAATCATTCTTGAGCAACCTAGCTTTCAAAGCAACCATGGCCACTAACTAGTCCAAATCACGCACTTCAAGGATCATGGCATTGAAGCGATTGATGTACTCCAAGAGAGACTCGCCTTCTTGCTACTTAATATTGACAAGTGAATTCGAGCTGCGACACTGTTGGTGGCTGCTAATGAAATGGATTGCAAACAACCAGCTAAGCTACTCAAAAGAATTGATCGAGCTGAGTTGAAGACTCGAGTATCAGTACTAGGTAGCCTTTTTTAAGGTGGATGAGAATGCCTGACAGAGAATTCCATCAATTGCTCCATAGAGGAGCATTAGAACTTTGAAGCTCTCTAAGGGGTCGATGGAGTCTAGTCCCATTGTATAGTTCAAGTTGTGCCATCTTGAACTATGGAGGAAGTGGCTCATCCATGATCCTCCTAGAAAATGGAGGATCAATGTTGAAGTCAAGCTCTATTCCTTATTGTTGAGTTTGGCCTTGCAGTTTTTCAATTCGCTATTGCATCTTCTGAAATCTCCTATCCACCTTGATATACTGAGTGGTATAGGGCTCTTAGTGCTGAGGAGAAATGTTGCCCAAGGTGGAGTCCCTCCTTGATCATAGGGTCGACAAGCACCTACATTGTCCTTGGCCAGGGCTCACAGGTTGAATGTGCCGACTATGCCCTTGCCTCAAACTATAAATAAGTGAACGATATGTTGCTTGTCTAGCTTGATCTCAATGAGGAGCTTCTAGAGAAGGTTATGGCGTAGCAGTCTGCTGCATTTCTTGTACCATAGTAGTCAGGGCCTACACCTATTGGATGAGACTATTGAACTGGTCGTTGGAGACCACTGGAGCAAGTTGTGGAGGTCATGGTGCTGGGACTAGTTTGGGCACGATAGCTTTCTATTGAGCATCATTGGATCACATGCCATTAAAGCAATGAGAGGCATTTGAAGCACATGTTCATGACCTCATGACAGAGTGTTCTCTCTCTAAATGAACTTCAGATGTGATTGTGTTAGCTCTTCCTTTAGTGCTAATATGTTACAGTAAATCCCAAGTCAAAGTGGTTGGGGTTGGTCTCCTTGGATGGAAGTTGGATGGTGGACTCCTCGGCTGAAGACTCCTAAAAGGAAAATGAGGAAGGGTCTTGATTGGGGATAAGGTGCTGAAGCAGACGACTCCGGGTGCTGAAGTAAGCCCTACAAAAAGTTCTTGATCAAGATATTTTTTAGTGGGAACCCTCCGACATTTAAGTTAGCTGAAAATTGAAAAATAGAAAGAGAAAGAGCATTTTGAGGTCTTGCGAGGACTTCCCTAGGGTTCCTTTTTCTCCCTATTTATAAAGGGAGAGTAAGAGTCATATATGCCAAGGGAATTGGCCATTTTTGGGATGTGTGTGTGGATCCCACTAGCGGGGATTGCATTTCCATGTTTGCGACATGAAGCCAGTTGGTAGTTGCTTTTTAAGGTATAATTGAATTCTAGTGGTTAGGACTTCCTTATCTGTCATTTTCGTGGGCACGAGTAGATTGCTTTCTAAAAAGGGTCATTTCATCGAATCGGGATGACTTGCCCAATTTGGACCATGCTCTACAACTCCTCTAGGTTAGCTATAGCTGACCCTTACTAATGTCGTCCATACCCGAGGACCTGGTCGATTGTCGAGGTCGAGATGGTGGTCCACAATAATAATCTTCATTATCAGATTTCAAAACCTTTGAGGATGAAAGGTGTATTGGCGCTTCCTAAAGAATTGCTTTATTTGACCATAGCATGATCTTTTATCTCCTATGCAATCAATATACTTGGACAATTTATACAAGCTTGAAGCTCCTCTTTCGAGGGGTTTTGCCAGTTCTAAGCTCAGATGAAAACCCAATCAAATTTTTAGTAAACCACTAAAAGTTATTCATTAGTATTAGAGCCCCTTTTAAACCATATACTTGCTGTATTTGGAGGCATCAAACTATGGATGGTAAAATATGATAGGATCCATGTTCAATCCATCAGAAATAGGTTTGGATTTGGGCTAAATGCATTTGGATCATGTTGCTCCTAGATCTCCTGGCTTGAGGTTGGCCGACGAGGATGGAGGAGCTCGGCCACTGAGGAATATGAAGCCGAGGATGAACTTTTGCTAGAGCTTCACCCGTTCACCTACAATAAAGTCCCCACCGGAGTGTTCTTCGTTAAAGACCCTCTGACGCTCAAGTTAGAAGATTGGAGAACAATGAGGAGAGAAAACATCGAATTGAATGGCATACTTGAAGGGTCTCGAAGCTCCTTTATTTATAGGGGAGGAGTTGGAGTCGTATCCATTTCGAACTCTAACGGCTTTTCGAGTTAGTCATCCTAGATTGATTTGGAAGATTCTTTCCTTCTTGAGAGATGAGATTGTGAAAGATTCTTTCTTTATCCGAGTTTCTCGATTTGGGGAGGATGCAGTTTCAGCAGGGACAGTTATAGGTCGGTCATTAACGAGCTATGAGCCTATTCATGTAGCTTGGTGGTCGATCTGAACCCGACGGGGATGAAGTATGAAGACCTATCTTATTTTGTTAGGAGGCGATCTTCAGTAGGTCGGCCTGAATTGTAGGTCGGCTTAAGCTGACCTACAGCTAACCATAGGAGAAGTGTCGCATCGTCCCACTCAGATGATCTATTGGGGTAGGTCGGCGGTCGATCCTAAATAGGCTGAGGCCACACCAGCCCCATTCCATAATAGTTTGCCCTCTACTTACGAGGTTGATCTACCTCTGAGTGGCCGATATAAGTACCATATCGAAGTCGAGGCCGATCTTCAAATCATGTCCGCATTGCAGTGTTAGAGATTAGTAGCATAATAAGATTGGGAGAAGTCTACCAGACACGAAATCTAACCATCCGTTGCTTTGATCTGCCCATTCCGACCAATTGGTATCTGACATCTAGCGAAGATCTAGAAGGGTAGATGAAATGGGAGTAGATCGGAGCTATCCTTGCCTCTTATAAATAGGGTCAGCATTTTTACTCTTTTTTGACTACTACTATTGCTTAAGGGGTGAACTCCGATACTTTGCATGAGGAATAGCTTGGACTCAGCCAAGCCACCGTCGATTCCATCCTAACTCCCCTCGTTGCTTGATCTCCTCACCCTTTAGGTCAGTCTCCTCCATACTCATGAGTCAATCTAGTCTGTCCCGATCTTCTTGGGGCTTGGATAGCCCTTCTAGCGAGGATCACGATTCTGGGGTAATAGGTTCTCCAGGCCAATCCGAAGAACGTGAAGTTTCAGACTATGGTCCTTTCAGAATAGATTTCATCCTCACCTTGGAGGACCTGAAAGTCATTAGGATGAAATACCATGTCCCCAATGATTTTAAGTTAGAGGTCGTCAGTCCTGGAGAGCGTATAGCTCTTTCTTAGTCTAGATGGGTCGATATTTACAAGGAATCGCTAAAGACTGGCCTCAGATTGCCTTTTCATTTTTTAATTATCGAGCTTCTGAACCTGTATAGAATTAGCTTTTGTTATTTGACGTCGAACTTCTGGCAATCGATTTTAGGCTTCTTCACCCACTGCCTCCTCCTCGGGATCAAGCCTACCTCCCATCTTCTGCGAGCTTGCTTCACTTTAAAGGTGCATTCGACGGAGGTCGGATGGTGGTACACTTCTCATTGGATAGGATGTCGCCTTTTTCGAGGTGCTTCTTCCTCGATGCATAACTGGAAGGAGCGCTTCTTTTTTGTTTCGACCGAGCAACCAAAGAATTTTAGCACATCATGGGGGCGATCTCAAAGGTCGGTTGTCAGACCTAAAATGCTGTCCGATGCCGAGGAGGAGGTCTTGAGTCAAATCTTTAGTCTTGCTCCTCTCCCGTTGTCCAAGTTTCTTATCGAGGAGAACTTATTTAAGATCGAACTGATTCCAACTGATCCAAGGAGTAAGTATTCTCATGCGATTTTGTTTGGATCATCTTTTCTTTCCTCATCATTATCATTGACTGAGTCTTATGTTTTCTATCCAGTGATGAATTCATTCGACCTTGAAACTCTTCAATGGATGGCGAAGAAGAGAAAGACAAGCGCGATCGTGGCCCCCAGATGCGCTCGGACTGAGGCTGTCCTGGCGCAGCCCACGACGGGAGGTTCCTCGAGAGCGGCCAACATCTCGAGGAAGGAGAAGTCGACGCCGACGAAGGCTGTGACACCGATTTGGTCTGCTGCTCCAGGAGAGTCCGTCCCTCAACCCTCTGCATCTTCCTCCAAAAGAAGCTCGGATAGGCTGAAGATCTCCATCCGAATGTCCAACCGTGGATCCGATGTTCTAGGGAGTATTTTTTCAATGGAAGTTTCCTCGGATACCATGGATAAAAGGAAGGGCATCAGTGACTACCGTGTCACCCGCTCCTTATTGAAGTCGATCATCTTACCGACCGACGTCCAGACCTTCGAGGAGGCCAGGGGTGCTTACCGCATCCAGGACTCCTATGATTCTCTCCTTCGGATATGTGTCAGTTTTTTATCGATCTTCGTTTTAGCTCTTCCGTTCATTCCTCGGCTCAGCTTCTTTTTCTTTGTTCTTTTCTTTCTTTTTTTTTAGCTCATCCATCATGTGGACCATTTTATCGAAGTAATTAGAGAGGTTCGACATCTCTCTAAGGAAGCTGAGGAGAAAGCCACCTAAGCCAACCGAAGGACGGACGATGCTCAGTTATCTCGGTTGAAGGCCGAGGATGAGACCAGGTCCCTCCGAGAGAGGGTGAAGCAGCTAGAATCCGAGCTGGCTAAAGCTGAAGCTCAGGTGCTGGAGGAGAGGGAGGTCGAAAAGGTACGGGTGGAGGCCGCCAGGGTAGAGGCAGTCAAGGCCTTCCACGCTTCAAAAGAATTCCACAACATTAAGGCATATTTTGCATGGCTCTCCTACCTGCAAGGGGGTATGGACCTAAAAGAGAAGGTCTGAAGGATCTTCCTCGATCTGAACTTGGACCTCTTGGAGTTGGATGACGAGGAGGCCGAGGAAGTTGAGGATTGAGAAATTCAAATGAAAGATGTCTTCAACCCCGAACGTGATGATCCAACTGTCGAGGATGCAACATCGTCACCACCCGCAGTCATCATCATCCTGCCAGATTGAGCGGAGGTCGATGAATCTAGAGCTCTGGATAGAGCTTAATGTACCATTTTGATCAAGAATGTCTGATCTTTCTTAGGTCGGCCTTTTTTGTTTGCCCCCGATTTTTGTCGAGGTAACTTTGTATGGGCCGACCATTACTTGTAAATACTCAATCTTAATACAAAGCCTTCTTTTGCCAAGTTGTTGAGTTCATATATCCTTTGTTAGATTTTTCTTTTTTGAGACGTAGATTAGCATAGATCTTTGACGATGTGACCGAGAAGTGGCGAATGATTTATGCCGACGTGTTACGATCCTCGACCACAGTCAAGGAGCGTGTTTTCATGAATTTCATGGGTCACATCCCGGTCCTTGGCCATGGTCGAAGAGCGTGCATTGGCGAAATCCGTTGGAGATGCGTTCTGCTCTTCGATCGTGGTCGAGGAGTGCATGTTGGCAAGATCCAATGGAGATACATTTTGCTCCTCGATCGTAGTCGAGGTGCGCGCATTGGCAAAATTCGATAGAGACACGTTCTACTCCTCGACCGTGGTCGAGGAGTGCATGTTGGCGAGATTTGATGGAGACGCGTTTCGCTCCTCGACCGTGGCTGAGGAGCACAAGTTGGCAAAATTCGAAGAAGATGCATTTTGCTCCTCGACTGTGACCGAGGAGCGCGCATTGGTGAGATTCGATGGAGATGCGTTCTGCTTCTCGATCATGGTCGAGGTGCATGCGTTGGCAAAATTTGATGAAGATGCATTCCACTCCTCGATCGAGGAGCACGCATTGGCGAGATTTGATGGAGACACGTTTCACTCCTCAATCATGGCCAAGGTGCGTGCATTGGCAAAATTTGATGAAGATGCATTCCGCTCCTCGACCGTGGCCGAGGAGCGCACGTTGGCAAGATTTGATGGAGATGCGTTCCGCTCCTCGACCATGGTCGAGGAGTGTGCATTGGTGAGATTCGATGGAGATGTGTTCTACTCCTCATCATGGTCGAGGAGCGCGTATGGGCAAAATTGGATGGACATGCATTTTGCTCCTCGACTGTGGTCGAGGTGCGTGCGTTGGCGAAATTCGATGGAGATGCATTCCACTTCTCGGCCGTGGTCGAGGAGCACGCATTGGCAAGATTTGATGGAGATGCATTCTACTCCTGGATCTTGGTCGAGGAGCGCACGTTGGCAAAATTCGATAGAGATGCATTTTGCTCCTCGATCGTGGTCGAGGAGCGCATGTTGGCAAGATTTGATGGAGACTCATTCCGCTCCTCGATCATGGTCGAGGAGCGTACGTTGGCGAAAATAAAACCTACGAGAAGTTATTATTCATTATCGAATAAAAATTCAAGATGGAAATTATATTCTAAGGATAATATCTTCGAAGATTATTGGCATTCCAGGTCCTTAGGATCGGAGTTCCATCCAGTCGATAGAGATGATAAGTTCCAGGTCGGACTACTTCAGCCATGCGATAAGGACCTTTTCAGTTCGACGATAATTTTGACTGTTCAAATGGATGAGAAATCTTAGCTCGATGAAGAACTAATTATCCTACCAGAAAAGATTTGCTCTTTACTCGAGAATTATAATATCGGACAACTTTCTATTGATAGTTGGCCATTCAAACTCGAGCTCGCTCTCGGATTTCTTTCAGCAGATCTAGATTCGCTCTCATCTCGAAGGAATTGCTATCTTCATCAAACTCTTCTACTCGGAGCGTGGGTAACCCCATCTCTATGGGTATCACAGCTTCCATACCGAAGGCCAACATGAAAGGTATCTCTCCAGTTGGGATACGTTGCATCGTGCAATACGCCCAAAGGACGTTGTACAACTCTTCGACCCACGATCCTTTTGCTTGGCTTATGCGAGCTTTCAATCCCTACAATAATGTCCTGTTTATCACCTCGGCCTCACCATTAGTCTATGGATGACCTACTGACGTTAATTTGTGAGAAATCTTGTAGTCATTATAGAATTTTGTAAATCTTGGATTATTGAATTATCGTCCATTATCGATTATGATGATGCGGGATAAGCCATATCGATATATGATAGACTTTCAGACAAAATTTTGAACTCTGACTTCGGTAATCATAGCTACTACCTCTGCTTTCACCCACTTAGTAAAATAGTCAATCACGATAATCAGAAACTTCTATGCCACGACAATAGAAAATGGTCCGAGGATATCCATTCTCCATTGAGCAAAGGGCCAAGGGATTATGATCGGGGCCAATGGGGTCGATGGTCGGTGCTGAATGTTTGAGGTCCTTTGTCATTGGTCACACTTTCTTACCAGATTGGTTGCATCTCTTTGTATGGTTGGCCAAAAATATCTCTGTTGTAATATTTTGTGGGACAGAGTCTTGCCCCCCAAGTGATTACCATAGATTCCTTCCTGAACTTCCCATAGGGCATAGTTGGCTTTCGAAGGATGGAGGCATCTGAGCAGAGGTAGGGTGAAAGACCTCTTATATAGCTTTTCTTCATAAACGACGTATTATGGAGTGAGGTGTCTCAATCTTTTCGCCTCATCTCGATCCATAGGCAAAATTTCATCTCATAAATAATGGAGAATAGGATCTATCTAGCTTGGTTCTGGATCAGCTTACATTATCGGAACCTCCTCAATACTCGGCTTCTCTAGGACTTCCATATATGAGCTTCTTTTTAGGTCGGCCGTCCCATGGATTGCTAGCTTAGAAAGAAGGTTAGCTCATATATTCTCCATCCTTAGTATCTGCTGAACATCCATCACTACAAAGCTAGAAGCCAAGTCTCTGACCTTCTGTAGATACTTAACCATATTCGGCTCCTGAGCTTCATATTCTTCTTGAACCTGACCAATCATCAACTATGAATTACTATGTACTTTGAGATGCCGAACTTTGATTTCTTTTGCTATTCTAAGTTCCGCTATCAATGTCTCATACTTGACTTCATTGTTGGAAGCCAGGAAGATGAAGTGTAGGGCATATTCCACTACTACTCCTTACGGGTTGGTTAAGATCAACCCAGCTTCGGAGCCCATGGCATTCGAAGATCCATCAACATGTAGGGTCCAACATTCATCGATTGAAGGGATTTCAGTATGACTGGATTCCTCATCTGGAATTGTACAATCCAGGATGAAGTCTGCCAATGCCTAAGCTTTAATAAACAGTCTCGACAAATATTTGATATCGAATTTGCCTAGCTTGATAGCCCATTTAGCCAGCCACCCCAAAGTATTTGGTCGGTACAATACCAATCTAATGGATTAGTCTGTAAGGACTGCGATGGTGTGTGCTTGAAAATATGGGCGTAACTTTTTCGCAGATATCAAGAGAGCATAGACGATTTTTTCTAGTCTCGTATATCTGATCTCGGCATTGTGAAGTATCCGACTCATGTAATAGATCGGCTTCTGCACCTTGGCCTCCTGTTGAATCAGAACAGAACTAATTGCCGAAGAAGAAACAACTAGATACAAGTACAATACCTCCTCAGGCTCTGGCTTGCTTAACAGAGGGGGAGAGCCGAGGTATTTCTTTAGCTCATCGAACGCTGTGGCATTCATCTGTCCATTGAAAGTCCTTCAATTACTTAAGGGCTTTAAAGAATGGAAGGCTCTTTTCTACCGATCTTGATAGGAATCTATTTAAGACTGCGATTTTTCTTGTGAGTCGCTGTACTTCTTTAATCATCTTCAGAGGCTTCATCTCTTGAAGAGCTTGAATCTTCTCTGGATTGACCTCAATCCCATGTTGTGACACCATGAACCCAAGAAATTTTTTAGAAGTGACACTGAAGGTGCATTTGTCCGGGTTGAGCTTCATTCGAAAATGCCATAGTATAGAGAAGACTTCTTCTAGATCGGTAATATGATATTCGGCAATCCTACTTTTGATGAGCATGTCGTCCACGTACACTTTCATATTTTCTCCAATTTTCTCTTTGAAAAGCTTGTTCATAAGTCTTTGATAGGTTGCTCCAGCATTCTTCAAGCCAAACGGCATGATCCTATAGCAAAAAAGGCCTTAGTCAGTTATGAAAGAAGTTTTTTCTTCGTCCTCGGATGCCATTCGGATCTGGTTGTATTCCGAGAAAGGATCCATGAATGATAAGAGCTGATGTCCCGAGGTCACATCCACCAGTTGGTCTATGCATGACAGAGGATTGTTATCCTTTGGGTATGCTCCATTGAGATCCACATAATCAATGCACGTGCACCATTTTTCACTGGCCTTTTTGATGAGGACGATGTTAGCCAACCACTCCGGATAATAAACTTCTCGAATGAAGCCAACTTTCAAGAGCTTATCAACTTCTTCTCGTATCAACCTCTAGCGTTCAGGGGCAAAGCTCCATTTTTTCTGCTTGATTGGACGATGATTTAGGTCTACATTGAGTCAGTGTACCATGACTTGTAGATCGATGCTGGGCATATCCGAAGCTGACCAAGCAAACACGTCGGTGTTATCTCGTAGAAATGTGATGAGGTGCTATTGATCCTCTTCACATAAGCTTGAGCCAATCTTCACAACCTTATTCGGATCATCCTTGATCGGTACAGAGATCAGTTCTTCTATCGGAAAGCCTCTTTATTTAGTTTGTTCATCCCGGACATCTAACTCATTCATGGGTTGCTCTTCAGCCACCACTCGATGCAAAGTAGTCATATAACATTCCCTTGCAATCAACTAATTTCTCTTGAGCTCGCCGATTCTATGTGGAGTCATGAATTTGACCTTCAGGTGGTAGGTCGATACTATGGCCTAGAGGGTATTTAGGCCTGACCGACCTAAGATGACATTGTAGACAGAGGGGCTATTCACGATGAAATAAGCTATGTCGACAACCGCTTGCTTTGAAGCTCGTCCAGCTTTTGTCGTTAGTAAGATAGTCCCTTCCACTGGAACCATAGCGCCAGAAAATTCGATTAGAGGTATATTCCTCTTCGTCAGTAATTCAGGATTTAAGTTCATTCGAACAAAGATATCATAAAATAGAACATCTACCGAGCTTCCATTATCAACAAGGATTCGATGTACATCATAATTAGCAATATTCAGAGAAACGACTACAGGATCGTCATGGGGTTGATTTATTTCTTCCAGATCTCCATTGATGAAAGTAATTTCATCATTCGCTTTTCTCTTCCTCGGTCCTTCTCCTGGTCGGTCTCGATCCGAGGTATTTCCACCAAGGTTTCCTCCAATAATTACTTTGATCTCTTTCGCAACTGGTTGTTCTCCGTGCAGTTCATCCTACCGAGATTGGTCACGACCTGGATTCGTCGGGATTCATCGTTCATCCATATAATGCTGAAGTCATCCCTGCCTAATTAGTGCCTCTATTTCCTCTTTGAGCTGTCAGCACTCCTCGGTATCATATCCATGGTCACAATGATATCAGCAATACTTCCTCGGGTTTCTTACTCGAGAAGGGGTTATCATTTTTCTAGATCGAGGTATATCTCCTCGTCGCTCGATCTCCATCAGAATCTGAGCTCAGGGTGTGTTGAGAGGGGTGTGGTAATTGAACCTCCAAGGTGGAGTTTTAGATCGGCCTCACGGCTTTGGAGATGTTGGTCGGCTACTCCGAGGTGGGGTGCGCGATTGATGAAACCATGGATCCTTCCGACGGTACTGCATCCATCTATGGTCTTTTTTCTTCTTCTATTTTTGGGATGAATCCGACTTACCATCTCGACTACTTTCCTACTGATCTCAAGCCTCTTCGGCCTGGGCATACTTCTCCATTCGTTCTAACATCTCAGCGAAATCCTTCGGATAGTCCAAGTTGAGGGAGAACAAAAGATCATTTTGAAGGAGGCCAGCCTTGAAGGCCGTCATGGCCACAGATGGGTCTAAATTTTTGACCTCCAAGGTAGGTGCATTGAAGTGATTGATATACTCTCGAAGGAGCTCATTCTCTCATTGCCTGATGCTCATGAGGAAGTCAGAATTACGATGTTGCCGATGATTGCTTATGAAGTGGGTAACGAACAGACGACTCAACTAGTAGAAGAAATCTATGGAGTCAGATTTTAGGTTCGAATACCAATGTCGAGCCGTCTTTCTTAAAGTTGAAGAAAAAGCTTGACATAGTATCGCATCGGTAGTCCCTTATAGATGCATAAGAGTTCGAAAACTGTCTAGATGATCTATGGGATCGGTTGTTCCATCATAAAGCTCCATCTAAGGGATTTTGAACCGATGTGGCAAGGGTTCATCCATAATCTTCTGAATGAATGGGGGATCGACATTAAACCCCAAATTCTCCTCTTATTGCCTCAGCTCCTGTAATGCATCTAGCTGTCGTTGCATCTCTTTGAGCTTTTTCTCCATATCATCCTCATGAGTGGCTTGGTGCTGAGGAGTCTCATGGCCTGGAGTGGAGCCTCTTCTGAAAATTGGTGTTGGCGAGCATTTAGATCTTCGATGGAAAGGACCGGTAGGTTGACTGTGACGATTGGCCTCCACCTTAGGGCTTCGGAGGTGTCATTCCTCCGACCTCATCCAGACCAGACCTAAATTTTCTTCGATCCGACGGCGCTCGTCGACCTGCTGTATTCCTCTTACAGCGGCTGATAGTGTCTGCACCTGATGAAGCAGGGTGTCATTGTTAGATATGTGTGCCTTAGAAGTCTGAATTGACTGACACTTGTAATACACTTCTAGAGGCAAAATTATAATTTTGACTATAAATAACTATCATAAATATGTATTTAGTGTTTATGATACATCTCTTAAGTTAATGGTAATGATAATTCATATTTTCAAGAGTTGAAAATTTAAGACATGAATTTTCGTTATTAACTCATAAAATACTTTCGACCGTAGGATCATCATGAGGATGATGATTGATCCAAAAGATTGGTGTACAATCGCTTCTTTATACTAGATGAGTCTTGAGTCTATGATGTAGAAACACTGGAGCAAGAGTATAGGTACTCGTTAGAGAATGAGGGCACTGAGCCTGACCACATCGAGCAGTTATAAGAAAGTCTACCTTCTCATCGATGACTGACTCGAAGCTACAGTGGTGTGTCTAGTTCTTTGATCTGAGGTGTATCGATAATTTACTTTGAGGGTATTATAGTTTGACTACACCATAACTCGATCTCCTAGCCTTTCGAAATCTTGAGGTATATGTTGGCTATTGCATATTCATTGTAGGAATTGAATTACACCAAGAGAAAATCTATCTACCTCGGTAGAAGAGGAGCAGCCCTATGATGATCATGAAAATCAAGTCCATAAGCCCATGGCCATGGCAGAGTGAAATAATAGAAAGAGTTTCTATTAAGATTTTTACATCGGACTTGAATCAAATGATTAAATCATATAACAGAAATTAGGATTTGATGAGTTCACCTTAACCTTAATCTGATCGGAGCTCAAGATAGAAGAACTTAATCACACAAGTAGTTACATCGAGAGGTTCATTTTCAGTTTTGATGGATTGCTACCATATACTGCTAAATGTCATTGGTGGATTTTGGGAGCAATTAGAATGATTTGGATGATCGATCATTCTAATTGTTTGAATCAGAAAAGTTCTGATCCATTGGAAGGTATTTCGATGATGTCAATGATAGAGATCATGATATATCCTATTACCATATAGAACTGAACCTAATTGGATCATACAAATAAGGATTTGGATTTGGATATCATCAATTGGACTAATCCAGTTCAATTGATTTGAATTAGATTTAATTAGGTTCAAGAAAATCGTGCTAGCACATGATTGAGTCTAATGTTCTCCTTCAATTATTATTAAAAGTTATCTCGACTAAGCCAAATGTATTTGTGCTCACTTAGGTACCTTTACTTGGTCTGACTGGAGTTTGTCCAGATCAAAAAAGAGTTGTCTTAATTTATGAGATAAATTTAAGACAACACCTATCATTTTCCGTCACCTGCTAATTCTTGTCTTTTGACTTTGGTCAAACGTTGACCTTTAACATTTAGACATCTGTCCATATATCATGCACCCATAGAAGAGCAGATAGGGACTTATCCCCTTGTTAGAAAATGGAAAGAAGGGGGTGCACGCCTAAGGAGGCGTGCGCCTAAGGATAAGGACGTCTGGAGTCCCATACAGATGGGACTTCAGGTTGCTTCTTGGAATCAACTTAGGTAGGTGCCTAAGACTCAACTTTGACCAGTCTTAGCGCCACCTAAGGATGATTTGAGGGGGTTCTCATCTGATTGGATTAGGTGATGTCATCCCATCAATCAGATTTAGATCTAATTGTACGAAGCGACGTGATTGGCCAAGATGATGTGGCACTGCATGGCGCAATAGGGTTTATATAAACCCTATCTGCGCCAAGCTTTAGAGAAGAACACCCATAGCCCATGCCACAAGGCTGCTCCTCTTTCTCATCCATGCCATCTTTAGGTCCTCTCTCTTCTCTCCACGCCCAAGGAGATTTGGGCTCCAGTTTGGTGCGATCCAGGCAAGAGAAAGGTGACGAGAAAAGAAGAAGACAACATTATTGCAAGAGACGATTCCAGATCTTCAAAAGAAGTTTTGAAGGTCCTCCAAATCAGATCCAGATCTAATATTTGGAGATGTGATAAAGAAGAAGATCTTCAAATCCAACCTGAGTGGATACCGATAGAGGTCAGGCACTTGCGTGGCTAGATCCAAAACCTTAAGCAATCAATAGGATCATCACAGGATAATCCGATTACCCAACAAAAAGGTACAAAATTAAATCAAATTTAATTTATTTTTTATTTTTATTTATTAGATCTATAAAATCAAATCTAAAATATCTCAGATCTGATCTGGATTCAAAAGAAAAATTTTTGAAATATCTCTCTTGATCCAATCAGATCTGAACGAATCTGATCCGGAAAAGCTGAATTTTTCCTTCAATCATACTATTCCTATGAGACCGTCGGCATCATTGGTGGGTTTTCCTGGATTGGTGGTAGAGATGTGTTAATCTATTGAGCATTGTAGGTCCTCCGACCACTAGAACACTGGGACGCATTTGATGTTCCCTTTCGGATTCTCATGATATCCAATGTCGTGTTTTATTCCCTCAAAATTAAACATTGGAAACAATCGAGGGCCCTTCCTCTAGCGCCAACTGTTGCTCCTGGATCTCCTGGCTTGAGGTCGGCCAATGAGGATGGAGGAGCTCGACCATCGGGGAATATGAGGTCGAGGATGAACTTTCGCTGGAGCTTCGTTCGTTCACCTGCAATAAAGTCTCTATTGGAGTGTTTTTCGGTAAAGACCCTCCGACGCTCAAGTTAGGAGATTGGAGAACAATAAGGAGAGAAAGCGTCGAATTGAATGGCATACCTGGAGGGTCCCGGAGCCCCTTTATTTATAGGGGAGGAGTTGGAGTCGTATTTATTTCCGACTCTAACAGCTTTCCGAGTTAGTCACCCTGGATTGATTCGGAAGATTTTTTTCCTTCTTGGGAGATGGGATTGCAAAAGATTCTTCCTTTATCTGAGTTTTCCGATTCAGAGAGGACGCAATTTCAATAGGAATGATTGTAGGTTGGTCATTGACGAGCTATGAGCCTATTCATGTAGCTTGCCGGCCGACCTGAATCCGACGAGGACGAAGTATGAAGGCCTATCTTATTTTGCCAGGAGACGATCTTCAGTAGATCGGTCGGAATTGTAGATCGGTTTAAGCCAACCTATAGCTAACTGCGGACGAAGTGTCGCATCGTTTCGCTCAAATGATCCACTAGGGTAGGTCGGCGACCGATTCTAAATAGGTCGAGGTCATACCAACTCTATTCCATAATAGATCATGAATAAATTAATTAATTTGATCTGTTTAATATAGGGCTGGGTTTAGGTTTCAGACCTACGACCCATTTAATCTATTTAGTTACCCGTCTAAGTCTTTAAACTATGTAAATCTTTATGAGATCCGGATTCTCATGTTGAACCCAGCTCCGATCCGAAGTTCGACCTCGTGCTATTTAAACCGGGGGCGGTTAATTTCCGATCTCCCTTCTTTGGAAGAGCGTCATCCGACTCTCCTCGGCTCCGCTCTATGGTCCTGAGTTCAGCCTCAGATCACCCTTTTTATGAGGCTCTGAGGGAGAAGAGGAAGATCCCCTCCTTGATCTCCAGTTTCTTGCCCTCAAATCGAAGGTCTATGGAGGAGATTGGTTCGATGGTAGCTAGGTTCGTCACTATCATCGGTGGTGGCTGCGAAACACTGGTTCGGTAATTCTTCCCTCTTTGGTTCTTATCGTTGCTTCCATCTCTGGTTCTTTTAGTGGTTAGGGTTAGAGTTTCTCAGAGAGTGGAAGAGCACTATCCTCGTGGCTTTGTGGCTGGAAACGCCTCTTTCTCCAAGGCTCTGATCGAGAAAAGGAAGAGCCCCTCCTTGATCTCCAATTTTCTGCCTCAAATCGAGATCTAGTGGAGAATGGAGATAGATCCACCTTGACTATTTAAACGGCCGAGGTTAGGGTTTCTTGGAGAAGAGAAAGAGCGTCGTCCCCATCGCTCGGTGGGTTTGATTCGGCTTTTTTTCTGAGGCTCTGATCTTGAGGAGGATCAGTGTTTTCTCTTCGTCCCTCTCTTTCTTTATGGTTCCATCCTCAAACATCATGAGGTTAGGGTTTCTTTGTTTTCTGTTTGATTTATTTTAGTTGAATATTAATTGTTTATATTGAGAGATACTTTGCAAGTTTGCATGATGATCCCAAACTTCTAGTTTTTCCTTCCATCAACTCGCCTTTTAAGACTCGTGGCAGGCTTCTTTCTCGCTTGAAGATACCTGGAATAGGAAATTGGACCGACTCTGGAGGATTGAAGTCATCTAAACAACTGGTCATGAAGGTTTTGCTCAGTTCTTCCATGTGGCCTTCTCAACTTGGTGTTGTAATCCATTGCAACCACCGTTAAATGGGAAAGTCTCTCTTGGTTGGTTTATGTCGTAATAATGTCATCACATCATTTAAAGGGAAAGAGCAGTTGTATGATTTTGACATTTATCGGATGGTTTTATGGTTAAATTGTTTATTCAAGTAAATATCTTACAGAAATATTGTTGTTTTTGTTTTTAATCGAATAACGAACTTTGCAAAAGAAATGTTCTCTTTTCAAAATAATAACAAATGGAATGTGTGATGGAATTCAAGATGATTTTTTGCATCCCACGTAATCCAATGACATTTTGATGTGCATAAGCTTAAAGATGTGATCCATGTAAGTGCTCTATTATAATCTCACATGGATGTTAAAAATCTCATAATTTTGGGTCAACATTTATTTTTCCCCAAAAGAAAAACATTCAAGTGATAACTTACAATATCAAGTGGTCTTTTGTTTCTGACTTCTACTTCCCTCATTTTTCGTTTCTTCGCACTTGTATATATGCAAATTGCAAGTCTCAAGACAAGGCAAAACTTGTTTCTGCTTAAGTTAAACCAACCAGTTCTCTTGGTTTTCTCCATGGTTGTTCTGATAATGAGCTTATACTATTCATGAGCTTGAATGGATGAGTTTCAGATTTCATGCCAGGCGTCTGATCTTTATGGTTCATATTACAGTATATTTTATTACTAAAAAAGATTAAAATAAAGCACGGAGTGGATGCCCTAGTGGAACCCAGCTCTGCCCTGCATCCCTCAACCTCAGAAAAATAAATTAGACAAAGAAAGGTGAAAGAATAATTTAAAACAAAAAGAAGAGGAATGCACAGCTTTGAAATCTTATAATGCCACTGCCACTAATTGTTTCATAATTCAGTATATTGCTCATTATTGACTTGCTGTTGGCTTCTTGAGTAGCTCACAATTTGAGGCAATTGCTAAACCGACATAATTCATTTCATTTAGTGGCTACAAAAGAATGGAATGAGGCTTGTTACTTATGGCTAAGGCTTAAGATTATCCAATTATTTCACTCAATGGTTGTTCAATGTATTGCATTATCATCGTAGTCATCAAGGACCTGAGAAGTACATATTGCAACAAAGAGAAAATATTGTTGGGCTAAATGTTTAGGGTTAGCATATCTTTGTACTTGTGTGCATGCAGCTGCATATGAGACTATGAAAAAAAAAATGGGAAAAATAAATACTTTCATTTCCTCTTTCCTTCAATTTCTTATGTTTTTGTTTTGCATGCCAAGTAAAAAATTTGATCTTGTTTCTTATGTTTATTGAATATGATGGTTTTCCAGATACCCAGGCACTGGTCGATATGACAAATTCTTTGGTGAGGGCATTTATGAATGTGCTGGTTGTGGGGACCTCACTTTACAAATTCACTGCCAAGTTCAATTCTGGGTATGGCTGGCCAGCTTTCTACGAGGGTCTTCCTGGAGCCATAAATTGCTTGGTATTCTTCTTTTTGTATTATTTTTTAATAATTCATTCTTTTTCATTCTTTCCTTCAGCTGATTCTTTTTTCATTAACATTTAGGGCATCAGAGCATAGCATAGCAAACAAAGTAACATCTCAACATGTAACATCATTTTAATACAAACTCCAGGTTCAGTATAAACCAAGTTTGGCAAATGAAATACTAGAATAGAAAAAAGAGTGGGAGGGGGGGATGTTGCACATGAGCTCATTCAGTATTTACAGCTTCATACCTAGCAATTCAGCTATCCCTTCTACTGGGCTTTCAAACCATTTGTTTTATCTCAGACATTCTGACACATGCAACTATTATAGCCACAAACAAGCCAAGGAGGGCTCTGTCATCTCCCAAAAGCATTTCAAGAATGTTGCACATCCGAACAAGTTGGTACTTTTTTGTGGTGAAAATTTGAAGAACTCATTATACTGCACTAATGGCATTTCAGAGAAGATCAGCTCACAGGAAAAGCGAGAGAAACAAATATGATAACAATGCAACATTATATAATTATTGAATAAAAAGCCCACAGATGGGATTCAAATACAAATACCAAATTTCTCATCTATCCTGGCTTTCACATGGTTTAATCGCGCCACTAACATGGACAACTTGTCATTAAATAGGCAAAGATGCAGCTACCTTCTGTTTATTTCTATCCTCTTTTTCTAGGGAGTAATCATCAGCAAAGTTACGGCTTCTGAAGTCTTCATCAGTTTTAGTCTTGAAAATACATTGCGCCAAAAACATGGTCGATCTTTCATTATTTATAGACAAAGATGCAGCTACCTTCTGTTAACTACTATCCCTTTTTTCTAGGAAGTAATCACCAGCAAAGTTACTGCACCTGAAATCTCCATCAGTTTTTCTACTTTGAGCATCAGTCTCGAAAGCACAACCATCTTCAAAGGCGACCCCTAGGGGCGGACATGCAGGCATGGGAACTGATGAGGATCACTCCAATGATCTACAGCAGATTTCATAAAGTTCATCAAAGGACAATTCATCCGAAACATAATGCGGTGGTTGTTGCCCTTTAGCGTCTGTCTCACAGAGGGAATCCATTATGGAAGTATCCAATAAATAAGCAACTGAGGCCTCCCCAGATAGCAAATTCAGTAGTCACCAATTGCAGATCCGCCTGAAAATTCTAACCCATCTTGGAAGAATGTAATAACATGAACCACGTAGCTCAAGACCTGCACACCTCTGTACCATTACATTAGCTTCCATAACAGCTAGATCCCAACTCAACAATTTAGACGACCATGTAAGATACTTGATCAAGCAATCTTCAAAGGCTAACTTCTGATTTGGAATCTACAAACCCATATAGGAACCTTGGCTCAAAAAAGACAGGTCATCAGAAAAAATTGGAAGTTTGCAACCCTTTAGTGCTCTAATGAGTGGCTCGGTTCTTGCAGGTGAGCTCCAACCAACACTTGGTAAGAACATGTTTGCCATCATTCTCTCTCTGCTCGATTTCTCTAGCAGCTCAACTTCGGGACAAGGCCAACGGATTGGGTTCGTGGATGCTGCAGTCAGAATTTCCTCCACCAATTGGTCCAAGGCTTTGTTAAAAGCTAAGATGCAACTGTCTGGACCCATTTCAGAGGCATTACACTGGTCAAGAATCCTCAGTGAAGATCTCACATAGCTCGAGACCAGGTCCATAGGTCTTCACCAGAAATGGAGAAGGTTGTAGAGGTGAACAGTTTGCCAGCCACTATAGACCCTCTCTCAATTTGTCATCATCAAAGAAACCAAAGTGCTCTCCATCAACCAGGAAAACAACTGAAAACAAGTTTACCCTTGTTTTGTCTGCATCATAAAGACCAAGTCTCTTAATTATTGTGGCTGAAGGATCAGCAGCCTCTTCTTTGTACTCATCATCAACTACTATCAAAAGAGGTAGGCTCGATCCAAAAGGTACAGACATTAAAAGGTTCTGAAGCCAAACCCTTTGAATTTCCCATGGAATGCTTTCTGGTACCAGAAACATAATGCAGCTTGCACCAGCAAAAATATCATCATAAGCAAATGGCTGCTTATGGACAAACATTGCCTCCCTAATGACAGATAAATAGCAGGCTTCTGAAGAACTGTTTCTGTTGACCCATTTGCTGGAAGAACTATTTCTGTTGATCCATTTCTTCCATATTGATAAGTGAGATGATGAAACCACCACTTCATCATTTTCTTCACCAGACCCCATGAGTTTTGAGAGCAACCATCTTGAAGCCAAAAGATCGGTTTGACCCATTGTGACAGTTCCCTAGACACAGACAAGCAACTTCCAGCAAACATCCGTTTCCTTTTTCCTTCAATTTCTTATGTTTTTGTTTTGCATGCCAAGTCAAAAAAATTGAGCTTGTTTCTTATGTTTATTGAATATGATGTTTTTCCAGATACCCAGGCACTGGTTAATATGACTAATTCTTTGGTGAGGGGATATATGAATGTGCTGGTTGTAGGACCTCACTTTACAAATGCACTGCCAAGTTCAATTCTAGGTGCGGCTGGCCAGCTTTCTACGAGGGTCTTCTTGGAGCCATAAATCGGTCGGTATGCTTCTTTTTGTATTATTTTTCAATAATGTATTCTTTTCATGCTTCCCTTCAGCTGATTCATCTTGTGTTTACAATAATAGTTTAACAAGTGTGAGTTATGTTGTTCAGCCTAATCCTGATGGAAGCAGAACGGAAATAACTTGTGCAGCTTGTGGTGGGCGCATTTGGGTCATGTGTTTAAAGGCGAGGGGTTTAACACACCAACTGATGAACGTCATTGTGTCAAGAGCATTTTGTTCAAGTTCACTCCTGCCTCCTAAGCAGCTAGGTTTTTCTGATGTTTATTATATGTGATGGCTTCGTAGATAAATAATATAGTTGACTTATGTATAAGAATCTATTATCTTCAACTGCTTCTTATTGTCGATTTTTATTAATACGATCTATTATCATCAACTGCATCTTATTGTCAATGAAAAGTTATGTAGAATGACTTCAAACATTCTCTCCGTTTTCCTTTCAACTGTTTGAAGATCCATGACTTATTCTCAATCTTGATTGAACACCCCCCACCACACACCCACCAAAACAAAAACACGAAAAAGGTCTTAATTGAAGGGACAAATTATGATTAAAGTTAGTTCCTTGTTTCTTTTCCTATAAGAAATCAGCTACACTTTAATTGGGATTAAAGGTAGTTCCTGCCTCAGAAGCAGCTTGCTTGCTTTTATGGGATATTTTAGAACAAAATGTAAGTTTTTTAGGGCTTTGTTTTTGAATCTGCATTTTTTTTCTGTAAGGGTAGTTTATGTTAAATGACTTATGGAATACCTTTGTTGTATCTTCAATTGTCAATGAATGGGATCAAACCCTGTATTGATAATTTGGATCAACCCTGCAGTTCTAGGGTAAAGAACATGGTTAGCGCTAACTTCAGAGGAAAGGAAACCTTCCTGTTCCTGGATGTAAGCTCTCCAATGTTAAGCTTGCCGGTTTTAAAAGTTTCCTTTATATGACCTTGATTTTTATGTTTCAAGTCTTTCAATCCCCAAATTATAAGCTTCTTTTAATATCAGTAGTCAGATTATTTCAACCAGTTCATTCCTGAACAAGTTATAACAGTTGCAGCATGTTGCCCTCTATTCTGAAGTTTTTCTTCTTCTTTTTTTTTTTCCTTTTTCACAATTTAGAGTAAAACACAAGATTGTTCCACCAAAATGGGATGTTTACAGTCCCAAGAAATGGATGTTTAAAGATGGAAGGACCATGAATTCCATATTTTTTTCTAAGTATATTGCTAAGCATGATGCTCTGAAATTCAATTTCGTTAAACATTTTTGATAAATAGCAAGTTTTGCTTGTACTGGTATTTGTACCCAATACCCACAACAGTACCGCTCAATACACTTCGTAATTCATATCTAGAGTTGATATGGTACATTTGTTAGTTCCGAAACTGTGTGTGTGTGTGTTTGTGTGGGGTGCACCAGGCATCAAATTCTCACTGGTACAACAGAATACCCCCGCTACCTGCCAGTATGCTCTGGTATGTACAACCTTGCCGGAGGAGGATTAGAAGAATTTGTCAAAAGTCTGACTAACAGATGAAATGGAATTCTACAAGCAAATTGGCTCATTGGCCAGGGAATTAGCTGCATGGTTGGTTCTAGCGATGGTCTCTCCAATGTAAAATATCCTTGTTAACCTTTCCAATGAAAACTCCAGAGAAATAAGCTATTGGGCAGAAGTCAACATTGATTAAATGCATTTAAGATTATTTTAGGTGACAAAATGTGGCTTTAGAAAGAGAGTCTATGATACATCTATTCTAGACTCATATTCCCACAATGAAAGTACGTGGTATACTGAGACTAAGGATTACCCGTTTTTCGTGATTTTCCAGCTGAAGATGAATTAAGGATTACCCATTTTCCATGATTTTCCAGCAATTTTTTCTTAAAAAAATATTTTATCCTATTGATTTATTAATATCTCTTCTATTACATTTCAAAAATAATTAAAATAATAAAAAAATATATATTATGCATAGTAAGGATTATAAGCTATTCTATTTATTTCTAAATTTAGATTTTTTTTCATGGATCTCTTGTAGCCTAGCTCCTGCTAAATTCTCATCCTCTTCCCATGTTAGCATTTACTCCATTGTCATGACGGAGCTCAAGAGGCTCTCAAAGAGTCGAGATCTCATCCGAATCAAGTATATTGGCATCCATTCGCACATCCATAGTCTGGGCCTCAACTCCGCTTTACCGAATCCTTCTACAAATCCAGGTTAATATATTTGACATATCATCTAAGAAGTCTTTAAATAACTAATATATCACTTATGTAGGATATGATTTTTTTTTATTTTTTAAAATATTTTTGAAATATAAGTAGAAACTTTCGTTGTTAATATCAACTCATTAATATCGGCCCATGCGATACATAGGGCACACATTTTTTTCCTCTTTTCTACTATTCTAAAAATATAATAAAATAATTTAACAAATTATTAAAGTGAAAAGAAAAAAAAGATCATCTATGTGGGAAAGGTCTTATCCTTAATTTTTTCTATCTTTCCTTTCTTTTCATTGATTTTTCCTATGCTTTTCTGATTTTTCCTTTATTTTTTCCATCCTTAGGAGTCCCAATCGGGTGGTAGGCTTTGGAGTGACTAAATAGGGACCTCAAGAGTCCCAACCACCATTTGAGCGACCACCATGGCGGAGCGACACCGGGCTCCCCCTAGGCGACCAAGGCGGAGTGGCCTAGGCAGGGGTCCTAGGTAGCAGAATGGGAGATGTTGGCATTATATTCTGGATCCACACCACTAGCGAAATAGACAACCCTGGCAGCGGCTTTGGAGATGCACCAACAGTGAGGGTAGGGGGAGGGAGGACCGAGGCGCTAGCGGGTAGAAGTAGGGTGGAAGACAAGTGGTTCCTCATTTTCGATCCTTTCCCACCTTCATTTTTTTTTAAAAAAGGAAGACGTCAGTGTTGTACTTCGGGATCACACCACTGGCGAGATAGACAACCCCGGTGGCGGACTAGTAGTGCACCAGCGGCAAGGGTAGGGGAAGGGAGGACTGAGGCGCCAATGGGTGGAGGCAGGGTGAAAGATGAGCGGTTCCTCATTTTTATTTCTTTCCCACCTTTATTTATTTATTTATTTAGACTTACACGTGGTGGATGGTGCATTGGGGAAAAATAGATGCATGGTGGATGGAGAAATGAAAAGAGTATAGCATTAGCTTTACAAGAAAAAGCTTACCTCCTAGTCCCCCTCTTATTTATATAGAGGAGAGCTTCTCTTAGCGTTACTTGTAGATTTAGGCACCTTTGCCTTAAGATGTGGGAGTTACAGAATTGGTAGAGACACTAGTGTGTGGTTAATACACCCATGATTATATAGTTATGGGCAGTTAATTTAGAGTAGTTAATAGGCCTTTCATATACCATAATTGTATCCATGACTTCTGGTATTCCGAGTCATTGGTTATGGTTATTATGGCCACTAGGTCGGTAAAATATCAAGCTCCTAGTTCGTAGGTTATTGACGTTCTCGTTTGCTCATATTTGTCCTAGTTGGTTATATAAGGTAGCTTTAAACTATCTTCTTATGCTCAAGTAGTCGGTGTAATCCCGTGAATCCTTTATAGTCAATGAATACTCGTTGGACTATCCCGAGAACTCTTCCTAGGATCCATTCGAGGTTGAAAAGCTTAGTAGACACCCCAATAATTGCCCCCCACTCTTGGACCTAAGATGATTTTGTCATCTTGGATGAAGGGAGTATCATAATTATGGCTTTGACCTTGATTTTTGGTATGAATCTTGATGAGTCATCTTTTGCACCACTGTGCAGTTATTGCCATCTTGAAGAAAGGGAATGTTGCTTCATAAATTACATGACAATCATCATGGATAATGGATACGAGATAACATATCATAATTATTTTGAATGATTCAGTGATCTTTTTGATTGTTCTCAGGCTGATTACAACATGCCACATGTCAGGATGAAATTAGCCCTGAGGTATCTCTTGTGGATTTACCTTACATGGCATCATCATAAGATGGATGTAGTGAAGAGTTGTGGATATTTGCAGTGTGGATGCATGCCACGTGTTGAGATTGGTGGAGAAAAAGAAAGTCGGGTTCTTAATCACAACCATTGGAGTAGTTGTTAGATATGTGTGCCCTAGAAGCCAGATTGGCTGACACTTGTAATATACTTCTAAGGGCAAAATTATAATTTTGACCATAAATAATAAAATGGATTATTTTCTATCACATTATATATTTGAAAGTGTCTGTGATACATCCCTTGAGTTAATGGCAATGATAGTTCATATTTTCAAGAGTTGAAAATTTAAGACATGAATTTTCATTATTAACTCATAAAATGCTTCCGACCGTAGGATCATCATGAGGATGGTGATTGATCTGAAAGGTTGGTGTACGATCGCTTCTTTAGGATAGATGAGTCTTAAGTCTATGGTGTAGAGACATCGAAGTGAGAGTATAGATACTCGTTAGAGAACAAGGGCACTGAGCATGACCACCTCGAGCAGTCATGAGAAAGTCTACCTTCTCGTCGATGATTGGCTCGAAGCTACAGTGGTGTGTCTGGTTCTTTGACCTGAGGTGCATCGACAGTTCACCTTGAGGGTGTTATAGTTTGACTATACCATAACTCGATCTCCTAGCCATTCAAAATCCTGAGGTGTATGTTGGCTATAGCATGTTCATTGTAGGAATTAGATTGCACCACTAGAAGATCTATCTACCTCGGTAGAAGAGGAGCAGCCGTATGATGATCATAAGAATCGAGTCCATAAGCCCATAGCCATGGCAGAGTGAAATAATAGAAAAAATTTCTATTAGAATTTTCACATTGGACTTAAATCAAATGATTAATTCATATGATGGAAATTAGGATTTGACAAGATCACCTTAACCCTAATCCAATCGGAGCTCAAGATAGAGGAACTTAATCACATAGGTAACTGCACCGAGAGGTTCGCTTTCAGTTCTGATGGATTGCCACCATATGCTGCTAGGTATCACTGGTGGATTTTGAAAGCAATTAGAATGATTTGGATGATCGATCATACTAGTTGTTTGAATAAAAAAAGTTTTGATCTATCGGAAGGTGTTTCGATGATGTCAATGATAGAGATCATGACATATTTCATTACCATATGGAACTGAACCTAATTGGATCATACAAATAAGGGTTTGAATCTGGATATCATCAATTGGATTAACTTAGTTCAATTGATTTGAATAAGATTCAATTAGATTCAAGAAAATCATGCTAGCACACAATTGAGCCTAATGTTCTCCTTTAACAATGATTAAAACTTATCTCGACTGAGCTAAATATGTTTGGGCTCACTCAGAAACTTTTATTTGGTCTGACTTAAGCTTATCCAGGTCAGAAAAGGGTTGTCTTAATTTATGAGATAAATTTGAGACAACATCTATCATTTTTCGTCACCTGCTAAATCTTGTCTTTAGACTTTGGTCAAATGTTGACCTTTGACACTTAGACATCTGCCCATGTGTCATGCATCCATAGGAGAGAATCTTGGACCTTGTCTGTCTGCTAAAAGGCAGACAGGCAAGGAATGCATGCATCCCTAGGGAGGCGTGCGCCCCATGAGGATAATGCATGGAGTCCCATACAGATAGAACTCCAGGTTGCTTCATGAATTTAAATGCTGTGGCGCCAAGGAGTCCTGTTTGACCAGTCTTGGTGCCACCTAAGGAGGTTCATGAGAGACTCTAATCTGATTGGATTAGATGATGTCATCCCACCAATCAGATTTAGATCTGATTGTATAAAAGGCCGTGATTGACCGAGATGATGTGGCACTACATGGTGCAGCAGGATCTATATAAACCCTGTCTGCACCTAGAATTAAGAGTTTTCTACTCTAGCCCACACCATATAGCCCCTCTCCCTTCCTCTCCTTGCCATCCTTAGGTCCTCTCTCTCCTCTCCACACCTAAGGGACTTTGGGCATGAGTTAGGTGAGATCCAAGCAAGTGAAAGGCAACAAGAAAGGAAGAAGGTAGCACTGCTGCAAGAGACAATAATTGATCTTCAAAAGATTTTTTGAAGACCTTCAAGATCAGATCTAGATTTGATTTTTGGAGGATAGATTGAGAAAAAGAAAATCTCCAGATCCTGTCCGAATGGATATCGGTAGAGGCCAGACGCGTGCGTGGCTACATCCAGAACCTCAGTTAAACATCGAGATCATCATAGGATAATTGGATTACCCAAAATAAAGGTACAATTAAATTAGATTTAATTTAATTTTTATTTAATTTTATTTTATTAGATCAATAAAATCATATCTGAAGAATCTCATATCAGATTAGGATCTTAGAAAAAATTTTTGAAATATCTTTCTTAATCCAATCAGATCTAAACGAACCTGCATTGAGAAACAAGGTTTTTCCCTTCAATAGTGTATATATATTAGCTTTCTCCCCTTTGCATCTAGGGTTTTCTTCTCCACTAGGGCTTTTTCTTTCTCATTACTTTTCTTGCTCCAGTAGGAAGAAGGTTTCTTTCTCTCATTCCATTCCTACCAATCCTATCGCTCTTCTCCATTTTTTTGACCATTTTTGCAACTCTCAAAGGGTATTTCTTTCTTCTCCCTTTTCTTTTACTGCTTTTATATAATTTTTTGACATTTCCTTTAAATCTTCTCCATCTTGTTGTTCCATTTTTGCTTTCTACTCTTCTTCCCTTTGTTTTTGATGTCGAATCCTGCAGATGAGTTTGGAGATGAGAGCCACCTGAGGGATTGGGCCTCTCAGTCTCCAGTTTCTCGGGAGAGGCTTGAGGACTTTCCTTGGTCCTTGACTGAAGCAGACTCTTCGTCCATCCAGGGCATTCCCTAGTCTGAAGATTGGAAAGTCCGATCTTCAAGCATTTCTCTGGTCTAGGGCATGAAGAGTTCGTATTGATCGAAGCAAATTTAAAGCAACTCTGGGATCAATATCATATTCTGAGTCGATATCAGCTTTCGGATTTTGGGTCTAGAAGGTTGGGTTACCCTTCTTTGAGAGGGTCGCATTGGTATTTACAAAGAATTTCTTCAATCTAGGCTCTATTTTCCTCTTCACCCATTTAGTTGCAATATTTTTGACCTTTATTAGATCCGTTCCCACTCAACTTGCCCCAACTTTGATCCAAATACTTTGTTCTTTCATCATTCTTTGTGATATTCTCCATATCAGTTTGAGACCGTCTATTTTCCATGCCCTTTTTATTCTCAAAAAACATCCTCGGAAGAGAAGTTGGTGGTACTTTTGCCCCTGAATTCATCATCAATTTATTCTCGGAACTTGCTTCTTCAATCTATGGGTGGAAGAATTTTTTTCTTGCTTCAGTCGAACACCCTTAGGGCTTCAGTTGGATTTAGGGCTGACCCCAGTCGATCTCCAAACAAAAATGATAAGATCCTTAATGAGGACCAAGAAGCTTTTCACACTCTACTTGGTGTTGAGGTGCCTTCCCAACATCGATTGTTAACTGAGCAAAATTTATATGATGCTAGACTAAGTCCAGGTTAACTCTCTTGATACAATTTTAATTCTTTTGTTATTGTATCTATTTTCTTATGTTTTCTGACTATTTTGTTTTTGCTCGGCTTTGCAGTCATGAAGCCTACCATTGAGATAATTAGGAATGTGGTGAGGAAGAGGTCATGATCTTCACGAGGAGATACTTCTTAGGCGACCTCAACTTTGAAGAAGCAGTGGCAGAATCTAGCTCTCACGAGTAGAGGGTAACACTTGAACTGAGGATAGTTCTGCCACATATCTTATGGTCTGGGGCTTCAAGTTCTATCTCGGTGGAAGTTGAGGATGACCTCATGGTCGTCAAGGCCACACCGATCATAGCAACTATTCTTGTACCTATGGAACCATGTCCATCCCAAACTCTTTCTTTACCTCTCTGGCATTCATTCATGCTAGAATCTTTTGTTGCGACCATCGATCAATCATTGTGTGCTATCCGAGGAGGGACTCCATAGCCTTTTTCTCATCATGCTGATCACCCTTCCTTGACTTTGCTTGATGAAAGTTTTATTGCTCTAGGGGATAAGAGTCCAAGCTAGTAGCTCTAGATGCCACAACCATCAGCTCACTCAAGAGTTGATGAAGATGATTCTGCTACCAGCTGACTAAATGGAGAGAATTCTATCCTCTTGATGAGATCATTTTTTCTTGCTACACATCGCTTCTTGGGGTAACACTTTCTTTTCATCTTTCATTTTGTTCTTTGTTGCCTAATCACTTTACTTTGGAAATTTTTCTATTCTTTTACAGCTAACACGTGATGTTACTATCTACATGAGGGGTTGGTCAGTTTTGGCCAACTCAACTACTCAATTGAAGAGAGGGCTTAGGCCACTGAAGCTTGGGTCGAAATCACTGAGTCGAAATCACTGAGGAGCTCCTCAGGGCCACTGAGGAGCAGGAGAGGAAGAACATAGAAGAGGTTTCTCTGCTTAAGGCCAAGCTTAAGATAGCTTAGGAGGAGTTGGTTGCATTTCAAGCATAGGTTACGGAGAGAAGAAGGTGACTGCTTCTTGTAAGGAGACCATTGCCGTGCTTAAAAAGGAGCTCAACCTTTGCGAGCTAATTCTAACAACCTCGAAAGAAAAGTGAGTTGCCATAGAGAAGGTTGTCAAAGATGCTAAATAGAGAGTTGTTGCTGCTGAGGCCTCAGCTCAGGATCCTACTGCTCAGGCAATTGCTGACTTCAAAGAGTCACAAGATTTTGCTGAGGCGATTGTTGAGGGATTGACAAAGGCATATCAGTTAGGCTTTGAAGATTGTAAAGCTCAGGTAGCCCAGCTATATCCTAAAGTTAATTTGAGCAAGGTGAGTGCCACAAAGGAAGCTAAAGAGGAGCCAACATCGGCTACTACTAAGCCAAATGCTATTACCAAGGCAAATGCTAAGCTTCCTTTGCTGCTCCTGAGTTTCAGGCTTTAGATTAGTAGTTCTTTCTTTGTTCTTATTTTGCCTTTTTGTTCTCGATATCATTCCAAGCTTGTAAGAACAACTTTCTTTAGTAATGAAAATTTCCTTCTCTTTATTTCAAGAAGTTGTTAACCTTGAAACTCCTAAATGAAACAGAGTCATCATTTTTTTAGCAGCTTCTGAGCTCGTGGTTGGATAAATATCAAAAATAAAATTTTTCATGAAAAGTTGAAGTATCAAGATTGAATTTGTACTTCTATTTGTCAATATACTTTATAGTCGAAAAAATTCTGATTATGTGACCAAGTAGACCCTCTCTTTTTCTTTCTCTTTCTTTTTTTTTTCGTTTCATGATTGGGTGTCAGCCGACCTCATCCATAGTTGGATTTTATCCTATAGCATGGTCGGGTCCTATCCAACCAATTTAATTGGGTGTTAACCGACTACTAGATATATATTTATTTTACTATAGTCGGGTATTAGCCAACCCACTTAATCGGCATAAGAACGAGCATTGTACACCACAATTATAATGTCTTCTCAAAGTAAATGTCACTTTTTATTGAGTAAAGCTACTCACAAGTGTACCAAAAAGAATTTTTAAATAATTGATACAAAGAAAAGACTTATTGATAATGCATCCAAAGATTTTCAGAGTTTTGAGTTCATAGTATGTGCAAATCATCAAGATTTTCGATTCTATAAGCTCCAGATCGAAGTACATCCTTTATTCTATAAGGACCCTCCTAACTTGGAGATAATTTTTCTTATTCGGTTGGCTTTGATACTTCCACCTATCTGTTGCCGAGTTAGACAACGTAAGACGGGGGAGAGGGGGGTGAATTGGGTTTCCAAAATTTTATGCAAGTATGTGTAATTTTGCAAAACTGATTAAGTGAAGCAAGTGAATTTCAAGCTAAATGTAATGCGAGTAATAAAAGAATAGACACACACACACAAATACAGCTAGTTTTTGTAGTGGTTTGATGTACTCCAAGCACCTACATCTACTTTCCAAGTCTCACTTGAATTTTTTTTTATATTCCATCGAATATAGCAAGTTTGTTTTACTGGGCACACAAACAACCTAATTAGTTTTACTAGGTCAACCAATCAAAACCTTTACAAGTCTTAACCCAGGGCTCCCAATCAATTCAAAGGTTTGGATCAAACCTATCCCCAAGTTTCATTTCCACTGAAACTTGTTACAAAATTTCATATATCAAAAATTTAGTAACAAAAGAAAGCTCCTTAAATAAGCGGATTTGTTGTCGATGAAGCTTGCTTAAAGTAGTCTTGAATGCTTGTACTTAATGCTCTCACTTGTCTCCTTAAATGCCCTCACAAATCTCAAAAGGAATTAGGTTGGAAGTGATTGAACTCTCTTGAATGCAATGAATGCCGAAATTAGGTTATTTTCTTTTGGAAGTATTCTTTCTCTTGATCGCTTAGTTTCTCTTGTCTCTAATCTTGATTCCCTCCAAGTTTAATGCACTTTGAAGTCATTTCTAGCTATTTTTGATTGTTGGAGATAAAAACTAGCCATTTCAAAAAAAAATATGGATGAAACAAACCTTGCTGCAGAACTAGCCATTTGAAACTGTCAGAAGCTCAAGAGTCAACTCGCAGGTTCATAGGTCGACTTAAGAAGGTCCAAAAGTTGACTTAAGCAATTCATGAGTTGACTTGTTTGTAGGTATTCAAAAATTAGCTCACTGTTTCCTCTGAGAGAGTCGACTCGCCAGTTAAGGAGTTGACTCACCTAAGTCCAAGAGTCGACTCATCAAGCCCATGAGTCTACCCGCCAATCTATGCCACAAATTAGTCTTCTATTTCACCGAAAGAGTCGACTCATGCCACCTATGAGTCAACTCGCAACATGCTAAAATTGTGTGCTAGTTCCAGAATGTGCCACAGTCGGCTCTTGCAACTCATGAGTTGACTCGTAGACTTAACTTGATTTTTCTCAAGAAATTCAACTTCAAACTTTTTTTTTGTTCCAAATACTTTCCAAGTGATTCTAAGGCCTACTTAAGATATTGTCTTCCTACAAAAATATTCTCAAGACAAGCCTGAAAGATATTAGATTAATTTTTATATTTTAATATTTTATAATTATCAAAATCATTCCTAGGATCAACAATCTCTTTTTTTTTTATGATGACAAAATATTGAGCATAAAAATAAATGGATAACATAAAATTTGCTCAAAGTAAAGTAATGTATTATTAAAATTTTAAAGAATTGATAGAATATCAAAAGAATGAGATATAGCTTTATATAAACAATTTTAATGAATTTCAAAGTCAAATGATGCTTAACTATATTCTTAAGTATTGCACAATGTAACTTAAAAGAATGGTTAGGGACTACGGTCCTATCACTTGGTATCAGAGATTTAAAGAGATTTTAGAAATACAAAACTTTCCCCTTCTTTTACAAGGACTTTAGGCTTTTAATGAGAAATTCCCCTTTAATGATAAACTCCCCCTCAATTTGTGCTATTTTCAAAATTCATACTCCAAGAGGCACCCAATTATGTTTCAAAAGTTTCAAGAGTTTCAAGGATTCTTAATTATGCTCAACATTTTTTTCTCTCTCCCTTTTTGTTATCAATAAAAAGATAGATAAAATTAAAGCACACGAGACAAATATAGAAAAGATAAGTATTTCATTCCAAAATTCATGTATCATTACAAAAGTTGTATTGTGAACAAAATATTGCTTTCAACGATACATAAAAGATACTGTCCTAGATACAAGATTTGCATAAAAGTAAACAAGATAAAATACAAGCAGTCAAAAAAAACTAAGATAGCCTAAGCCTATATAATCTACTCTTCATCGATAGGGAGCTCAATATAACTCGAGGCACCCACTCTAGATAATGAGGAAGTAGTTCTCTTACTTCGGGTCCTCGTAGAGGGCCCTTAGTGAAGAGAAGGGAACCTTGAGCCTGAACTAACATAGAACTAAATGGTGGCCTAGGAGTGGGCTATGCCTGAGGCGAGGCTGTGGCTGAGACTATACCTGAGAAGGTATAGGTTGTGATATCGAGGGTGAGAGATGAGCAGAAATAATCCCAATCTGAAACTCCATACATCTCGTGGCCGCTATCAAGATGCCAATGCTGCCCTGCTATGAAATAATGGTGTTGTCGATCTTTTGGGACAAATGTGCGGCTCGCGGGTCAACTGAGCAGTGGTGCCTGAATTCTCGATCCTCTGGCTATGTGCTTGCTTCATTGCATCAATCCTCTGAGATAGCATACTCATCTCATGCTTGAGCTCGTCATGATGCCTTTGAAAATCCTGTCAAAGCTCATGCACAATCTCCTATCTGAACCCAGTGAGTAAAGTATCTAGCCTTTGAAAGATGTGGTCAACATAAGCAGTGGAACTGTCTGGCTGATGAGCTCGAGGAGTATGAGGTGAAGCTAGTGCTGGCATTGCTGGAGGGCTACTGAAGGTGGTGAAACTGGACTCTGGGACTTTATATCATCCTGAGGCTCACTAGGACCACACTCATCATCATCTCTGATCGGCTCTTGCCCTAAGCCCCTATGCATCCAATGCCCGTCCAATTTGTGGTACCCCATATGATGGAGTGACCGCTTATTGTAACAATTGGAGTGCATCAATACTCTAGAGTCCTCACCCTCCAGATCTTGCCAAACTCCCTAAAAATCAGTGTAAGTACCATCCCATAAGGAAGACATGCTCTAGCTGTCTTAGCTACCTCCTTTTTTCGCCCCATCATCATATAAGAAAAGTTCATTGGCATCCCCTGTTTCAGATAGTACATCTCGGTAATATCCTTTCCTATCACCCAATCAAATCTTTCCGTCTTTGGAAAAAAAATCCTGCTCACAATGTGGTAGAGACATCTAATTTCTACTGAGAGCTGGTTGGCCGGCAAACAGTTAATATCGCTCACTTCCATTCTAGTGTGCATTTCAATCCATCACTCTTGTTCTCCATTTCAAAATACAAACTCCTTCCCTAGGCATCTCTAGGTACTGACCAATTTTTCTTGTGGTGAGCATAATTAAAACTCCTTGAACAAATGATTCAATGGAACCAATACCCACCCTTAGATTTTCATAAAACTCTCTCACAAGTGAAGGATAAATAGGTACCTCGAGTGAACACATCTTCATCCAGCCTTGTCATTGAATCCATTCACCAATTCAGAAGTTCTCCCTATCCAACAAACTAAAATCTACCTTCCACCTGATGGTGACTACTCATGTGGCCATAAATGGATAAGGAGGAGAACTAGTGACTTGCTATCCCCCAGAGTCATTCCTCGCCTTGGTTCGACGCTCATATGTTTCCCCAAACCTAGGATGCTTGGCCCAAGAGATAACTTGCTTATGGGGAGTCATTTCTCACAAATCACTCAAGAAATCGAAGGGAGAGGATAGGGGGAAAAGATTTTGGAGGTTGGGGAGGAGACGAATGGGGCTTTGGAGGAGATGGCTTGGAAGATTTTAAGAATGGTAAAGTGAATAGAGCCTTCGGGCCTTTCATTAAAAAATAGGGACCTGACAGTCGAGTCGACTCATGAAATCTTCCAGGAGTCGACTCGAGCCACGAGTCGACTCGCAGTCACTTGCTCGAGTCGACTCAAGCCTAGTCTCAGGTTAAAAATTCAGTTCAAGTTAAACTTAAAAAAATCCCAAAAACCCTGAGATGACACAAGTCATCAAGAATTGGAAGAGTTGCATTAAAAGATTGAGAGAAATGAAGAGAATCAAGGGATTTTGAATTTGGTTCATTATTCAAAAAAGGATCATAAATGCCTAATTCTCTCCTAATCATGTTGATCGATATAGGTGTTTGGTGAAAATGTCTGCTAATTGATTTTTAGTACATATAAATTTAAGCACAATATCATTATTTTAAATATGATCTCTAATAAAGTGATGTCTTATTTCAATATGTTTTGTTTGTTCTAAAGTGTTGAATTGAATTTTTAGTTAAGTTTATTGCATTGTATTGTCATATCTTATTGAAAATTTATTTTATTTGATACCAAAATCCTTGAGTTATTGCTTAATCTAAAGGATTTGAGTACAGCAACACCCGACTGCAGCGTACTTAGCCTCGACCATGGATGGTGCTATCGATTTTTGCTTCTTGGTATGCCAAGAGATTAAGTTTAACCCTCGGAATTGGTATGTTCCACTAGTACTTTCCCTATTGATTTTATATCCTCCATAATCAGCATTTGAGTATCCAATTAGGTCAATTGAGGATTGTTTAGAGTACCATAATCCTAAGTTTTATATATTTACTAAATACCTAAGTATTCTTTTAATAGCAAGCATGTGAGATTCTTTAGGATTTGACTGAAATCAAGCACATGCATACACTGAACAATATATCAGGCATACTTGTAGTAAAATAAAGTAAAGATCTGATTATACCTCAATAAAACTTTTGATCTATGTTTTTATCATTTTCATTTTTATCAAGTTTGCATGAGGGGCTTATCAATGTGCTAGTTTCTTCTGCGTTCTCCATCCTAAACTTCTTGAGTATCTCCTTGGTGTACTTAATATGGTTGATAAAGATTTTTTCCTTCATTTATTTAATTTGAAGCCCAAGGAAGAAATCTAGCTCTCCCATCATGCTCATTTCAAATTCACCCTGCACTAACTCAACAAACTCTTGGCAAAGATTTTCATTAGTAGCACAGAAAATGATATTATTAACATATATATGTACTCCTAATAGATCATTTTTTTTTTCTTTTCAAGAATAGTGTTGTGTCTACACTACTTCTAATGAAGTTATTTTAAGTGAAAATTTACTTAGCCTATATACCATGCCCTAGGTGCTTGTTTTAGTCCATACAATGCTTTGTTAAGTTTAAAAATATGATTTGAGAAAGCATGGTTTTCAAATTCAGGTGGTTGTTCTACAAAAATTTTTTAGTAATATAATCATTTAAAAAGGCACTTTCCATAACTATTTGAAATAATTTAAAGTCCATGTAGCAAGTAATAATCTAATTGCCTCTAGTTGAGCTATAGGTGCATAATTTTCATCAAGATCTTTTTTTCTTCTTGGTTATACCCTTTAGCAACTAATCTAGCTTTATTCCTAATTACATTACCATTTTCACCCAATTTGTTTCTAAATAC
The DNA here is from genome assembly GCA_006176705.1 of Cocos nucifera. Lineage (NCBI taxonomy): Eukaryota > Viridiplantae > Streptophyta > Magnoliopsida > Arecales > Arecaceae > Cocos > Cocos nucifera. The sequence continues at coordinate 1,096,450 of QRFJ01000244.1, forward strand.
CCGTTTAGTGCCTATGATAGGATGGTCAAGTGGTCTACTAATTAAAGTCTAAACATTATGTTCCTTAAATTGATTCAACTCCTCTTGTATAACAAGCATCCAATTAGAATCATTTTTACCTTTCTCTATGCACTTAGGTTTAATTTGAGAGATAAAAGCAAGATAATTATAAGTATCTCTAAAAGAAGCTCTAGTCTTACCTCTTGTAAAGGATCACCTATAATGAGATCCCTAGGATGGTTATGTGCATACCTCCACTCCTTGGGTACATCATCATGCTTTTTGTTGATACTTAAGATTTTCTTCATATTCTTCATCTTTTGTTCCTTCTGCTGCATTCTTGATTCGGCCTCTCCTTTAAGTTGAGCTCTTTCATTTTATTTTCTAAAATCCATGCATCTTCATTAATAACATCTTTCTTTTTTGAAGATTAATTGTTAGCTTTATCAAAAATCACATGCATAGATTCTTCAACAACTAAAGTGCATTTGTTGAAGACTCTATAAGCCTTGCTGCATGTGGGTATCCGAAAAAAGATACCCTCATCTAAACTTGATATCAAATTTATCTAAATTATCCTTTTCATTGTTCAAAATAAAATATCGATATCCAAAAACATGAAAATAGCTAATGTTATGTTTCCTACCTTTCCAAAGCTCATAGGGAGTTTTTTCAAAATTGGTCGGATCAAACCTTGATTTAAGATATAGTAGGCAGTGTTTGTGGCTTCACCTCAAAAGTATTTTAGAAGACTTTCTTTCACACATCATGGTATGGACCATTTCTTCTAAAGTTCAGATTTTTCTTTCCACTACATTTTGTTGAGGTATTCTTGGTGCAGAAAAGTTATGTTCAATATCATTTTTATTGCAAAAACTTTCAGAGTTTTAGTTTTCAAATTCAGTACCATGGTCACTTCGAAATGCAAATAATGGTTAGGCTCTTGTCATTTTAAAACTTTTCTATAAAATATTAAGAAGGCTAAAATGGCTTCATCTTTATGTGCCAAGAACAAAATCCAAGTGAAATATGAGAAATCATCTATGATCACAAGTCCATATTTCTTTTCCTCCTAAGGCTTGCAGTCCTAGTGGATCCAAATAAGTCTATATGAATCAATTCTAAGGGCTTAGAAGTTAAAACTATGTTTTTAGGTTTAAAATACCCCCTAGTCTATTTTCTATATTGGCAAACATCATAAATTCGAATCTTTTCCAAAATTCAATTTAGGCAAATCTTTAACTAGATCTTTTGCAATTAGTTTTGAAATTGTATTCATGCTTGCATGAACCTAGTCTACAATGCCATAACTAACTAGTCTTTTTAATTTATGCATCCAAAGCAACAAGGCATTGACCACTCTTCATAGGCAATCTCATCAAAATTGATCCATGTAGATGTTGTCATGCCTATGTCTATTGAATTTTATGCTTTCTTCTAGAGGACTAAAGACAATACACAAGGATGATTCAAATATGACTTTAAGGCCTTTATCACAAAGCTAACTACAACTAAGTAAGTTATATTTTAAACTATCAATTACTAGAACATTTTCAATGAAGGTAGAAGGAGTAATGTTTATTTTACCAATTTCTATAATTTTTTCTTTGCCATTATCATCAAAGGTCACTACTTCTTTCCTCTCCAGAGTAACAAATTAGTCTTTATCACCCATCATATGTTTTGAACAACTATTGTCTAAGTACCATCTTTTTAAAGCTTTATCGGATGCAAGACAATCCTACAAAATAGTCAAGTAACTATTTTAGGTACCCAAGTTTTCTTGAGTCATTTAGGGTTAGTGAATATGATTTCTTTTGAAATCCAAATCTTCTTAATTATTTTGCCATTAGATTTTCTGAAATTGCATAAATGTGCTTATGTCCTATTCTACTACAACAAAAGCATATAACATGTGAAGTAGTGTGTAATGATGAGCTAGTAAAGAGATTTTTCAAAAAAATTTACTTATTATTGGGATTTAAACCAATATCGGCGTTGTCATAAATAACTTTTTGGTTGTTTAAGATCATTTAAAGCTTTCTAGAACTACAAGTGAACTTATCAACCAATGGTTTCAGCCTTTCCACTTCCTTCTTTAGGGATTTATTTTCTTCTATCAAAAGTTTGTTATTTTGTAAAACTTCTTTTTCTTTGGATAATGATTCATTTTTCAACTTTAAATCCTTATTTTTTAGACTATTTTTTTGAATTTATCCATCAAATCATGGAAAGCATCTTGAAGTTCATCAAAAGTAAAATCCAAGGTGAGTTCAGATGTTACCTCATCATCTTATATCATGAGATACAAGTTTACTACATTTTGATCCTCTTTATCGGAACTAGATTCATCGTAACTACTCCATGTGGCAACCATAGCCTTCTTCTTAGTCTTTTTGTAGGATCTCTTAAAGATTGGGTAGTCAGCTTTGAAGTGCCCCGCCTTCTTGTACTCATAGCAAAGAGGTTGACCTTTTCATTTTATTTCTCCTTACTTGGTGCTCCCTTGGCCAAGATTCTTTTCTTAAATCCTTGCCTTCTTTTGCTCATAATTTTTTTGAATTTTCTGATAACCAGGGCTATATCTTCATCCCCTTCTTCTTCTAGTGAGTCTTCATCATCTTCATCATTTGCTACTGGTTTGAGGGCTATTGTCTTCTTCTTTTTGCCCTCCTCATCGTTGGGCTGCTTCATGGCTAGCTCATGCATCATCAAAGACCCAAGCAACTCCTCAAATGGTAACTTGTTCGAGTTTTTTGCTTATTGGATGGCAGTTATTTTAGCTTCCCATGATCTAGGTAATGACCTGAGAATTTTTCTTACTAAATCACTATTAGAGTATGATTTATCAAGACTTTTGAGGCTATTTATAATATCAGTAAAATATGTAAACATATTAGTGATTATTTTATTTGGTTCCATTTTTAACAATTTATATTTGTAGACAAGCATATTGATCTTTGATTCTTTGACTTGATTTATACCTTCATGTGTGACTTCAAATCTATCCCATATTTTCTTTACAGAATTACAAGTAAAAATTTAGTTAAACTCATTTGCATCTAAGGTACAATACAAGACATTCATTATCTTGACATTCAATTGGACTAACTTTTTGTCCAACTCATCCTAATCATTCTCCGATTTGGGAGAGTCAATGCCATCAACAATGATGGTGGATGTGTGTGGCCCATTGATTATGACACTCCATAAGTTATAATCAAGAGCTTGAAAAAATGCACATGCGAAGCTTTTTAATAAGTATAATTTGAGCCATTGAAAAGCAATGGTCTATTAGTGGATTGCCCTTTGGCAAATGAACCACCTAATTAAATTTTCATGATCTTCTTCTCTTTGATCATTAGATCAAATTCTAACTGAGAAAACCAAGCTATAACTATAGTTCAGAGCAACCCAAAGCAACATATAATTAGATCAAATTCTATCATTAGATCAAATAATCATTAGATCATTGATCATTAGATCAAATTCTGTCGAATTGCCATCCATTATCTATAACTATAGTTCAGAGCAATCCAAAGCAACATATAATTGACTTCCAAAGAAATTCTCTAAACTTTTGCTTGGTAATTTGAGCCAATGGTTCCATTTCTATCCATTTGGTAAAGTGGTCGATTGCAATGATAAGAAATTTTCATTGCCTAGTCACCTACGAAAAGGGATCGAGAACGTCAACTCCCCGTTGATGCGAATAGCCATGGCGCTGACATTGGGGTCAATTAACATAGGGGTTATCATTGAATATTAGTATACCTTTGACATTGATCATATTTTTGGACAAGATCGATTGCATCCCATTACATTGTTTGCCAGTAGTATCGTTGTTGAATCACCTTGTAAGCCAACGATCTACCCTAGGTGATTTCCATAAATATCCTCATAAACCTCTCGGAGAGCATAGTCGGTCTCAAAAGGTCGAAGGCACTTGAGCAAAGATAATGAAAATGATCTTTTATACAATTTTTCTTCTAAGATATGTACCATGATGTACCATCCGCTTTTATCGCAGAGCTTCTGATACGTCATCAGAAAGGATCCCTTTTGTTAAATATTCAATGATAGGATCTATCCAGCTTAGCTCCATGCTGACCTGTTGAACTTCACCTGAAGTGTCGATACTGTCTTTCATGATCCTCAACATAAGTTTTTGCAAGCTCGCCATACTCTGAAAGTGGCAAGGCAAGATAAAGTATCTGCTCATGCATTCCCTGACCTAGGGATATGAGTGACCTCGAAATAGTCAAATGCTAGTAACAAAGTTTGTAAATGCTGTAGATATCTTATCATGGTCGGTTCTTATGCTTCATATTCTCCATGGATTTGGCCGGCCACAAGTTGGGAAAGTCCGTAAATACTTTTGATCTTTTGACACCAAGCTTCTTTGTAATCTTTATCTCGGCTATCAAGACTTCATATTCAGCTCAACTATTAGAAACTTCAAAAGCAAATTGGAGAGCATATTCAGTAACAACCCCTTCTGCATTGGTTGAGACCTGCTCTACTTTCTTGTGAATTAGATGCACCATCTAGATGCAAAATCCATGCAGATCCATAATTCAGCTCTTCAGATTCATCTGAGGTAAGTCCGTCCTTAGGAATGGTACATTCAGCCATAAAGTCGATCAATTCTTGAGCATTGATCGAAGGTCAAAGACAATAGGAGAGATCAAATTCAGTAAGTCTTATGGCCCATTTTGCCATCTTTCCCGAGGTATTAGGACATTGTAACAACACTCTTAATGGTTGATCAATTAAAACAATAACTGAATAAACTTGGAAATATAGCCTAAGTCTTCGCATCGAGGTGATAAGTGTGAAGACTATTTTTTCTATGCGTGAATACCTCATTTCAGCATCATGCAGGATCCTACTTGTATAGTAGATGGGTTTTTGTAGACCTTCTCGGATTAAAATCGAACTAATTGTGTCGGTTGAAGCTGCGAGATATATATCTAGTGTTTCTCCAAATTTTGGCTTTGACAACAAAGGAGGTGAAGCCAAGTACCCTTTTAATTTTTCGAAGGCTTTTCGACACTCGTCCAACTAGTTGAAGTCTCTCATATGCCATATATTTTTGAAAAATGGAAGACATTTCTTAGCCAATCTCAAGATAAATCGACTGAGAGTCGCAACTCAGCCAGTTAGCCATTGAACCTCTTATTTTGAGGTCGGATGTTTCACATCGAGGATAGCTCGTATTTTTTTTGGATTAGCTTCTATCCCTCATCCTGTCACCATGAATCCCAAAAAGTTATCTGAAGTGAGACCAAAGATATATTTACTCGAGTTCAATTTCATTTGATGTCATCTCAGTGCATCAAATGCTTCCTCTAAGTTATTTATATATCGATTGATCTCGGCACTTTTCACGAGTACATCATCAACATAAACTTTCATATTTTGACCAATTTGATCTTTGAAAATCTTGTTGACTAGGCATTGATATGTTGTCCCTAATTTTTTGGTTCTGAATGACATAATCTTATAGCAGTAAAGTCCATTTTTGGTTACAAAAGCTGTGTTCTCTTCATCTTTGGGTGCCATTCAAATTTGGTTGTATCTAGAAAAGATATCCATAATGCTTAGTAGTTTATGGCCCGACATTGTATCACTTGTTGGTCAATCCTCGGAAAAGAAAAGCTATCCTTGGGGCAAATCTTGCTTAAGTCGATATAGTTGATACAAATTATCCACTTTCCATTAGCCTTTTTTATCATAACAAAATTGGCTAACCATTCTGCTAGTATACTTCTTGGATAAAATTCACAGCAAGCAGTTTGTCAACCTCTTCATCAATCACCTGTTGTCTTTTAGGAGCAAAGGTTTGCATTTTTTTGTCGAATAGATTTGTGCTTTTAATCAACTTGCAATTTGTGAATGATCATATCAGGAGATATGCCTGGCATATCCGAAGCTGATCAGATGAAGATATATGCATTCTTTCATAGGAAATGAATTAATTCTTCTCGGAGTTCGGCAATCAATAATGACCCAACTTGAATAGTTTTGGTTGTATCTCCCTCTATAAAGGCAATTAAAGTTAGTTACTCGGCAAGTTCACCTCAGCTTTCCTTATCTTGTAGATCTAACCTATCAATTAGAAGAGCTTCCCGAAGCTTTTTTCCTTTAACTGTCATCATAAAATATTATCGAGCAAGCTATTAGTCTCCCCACATTTCACCAACTCCATTTCTTGTTAGAAAATGAATGAGAAGGTGATAAGTTGATACAATTGCTCAAAATGCGCTCAATCTAGGTCGGCCAAGTATCGTATTATAAGGTAAATGTACATGAACAATGAGGAAGGTTAGTTGGATGGTGTTTGCTGAGGTTCTTGTCCAACTATAATAGGAAGAATTATTTCTCCTTCCACCTTTATTGATTCACCAAAGAATCCGACTAGTGGGTTATTAACCCTTTTTAGTTGATTAGTAGGCAATTTTATCCTAAAGAAAGCATCATAGAATAATACATTAGCAAAACTTTCATTGTTAATTAAGACTCTTTTTATATTATAATTAGCTATTGTCATAAAGACGAAACATCATCATCATAAGAAGTTTGGACTTTTTATAGGTCATCATTAGAAAAAGAGATGACATCTTCTCCCTGCTTCCTCTTCAAGGAGCTTTCTGAATAATCCCCAGGTTCCACACCTCCAAAAATTATGTTAATCATGCCAACTATTGGTCGGTTACTTATCTCTTCCTTGGCCTATTGTCGAGCTGGTTGTTCAGTGGGCATAAAAACTTCTTGATCATGGATGAACTTTTTGAGATATTTGCATCGTATCAGGGTCTCAATCTCATCTTTCAATTGAATAAAATCTTCTGTATCATGTCCGTGATCTTGGTGGAAACGGCAATATTTCTTCCTATCCCACACTATTAGGGGAGCCTTCATAGATCGAGGCCTCTAAAGGTACTTTTGTTTGTTGACTTCCACTATAATTTGTGTTCGAGGAGTGGAGAGAGGAGTATAATTTTTGACCTTATAGACTGGATTCTTTGGCCTAGGACTTCATCATCATTAGGGGTTTTCCTTCTTAGTATGTCTGCTCGACTCTTCCCGAGCTCATTTTTTCTTCAATGATCTTCTTCCTTTTGCTTCCCGCCAATTACTTGCACCTTTCCCTGCTCAAGAAGTGTATTTCTACACCCATGCAAGAAGTTCAGAATAAGTTCCTAGGAACTTCTTATCTAGGAAAAAAGTGAATTGGGAGTTTCAAAGTCCCCGCTTCATAGATGACATGGCCACGGATTCATTCAAGTTGTGATTTTCCAAAGTGGCAGCGTTAAAACATGCCATGTAATCCCGCAAAGACTCCCCTTCTCATTGCTAGATAGAGAAGAGGCCATCCAAATTTTGTGGCTATTTTCTTCTGTTGTTGAAGTGCGCCACAAACTATTTTTCTAGCTGTTCAAATGAGTGTATAGTATCCGATTCGAGAATAGAATACCATACTAGAGTAGATTTTTTGAGGATTGTTGGTAAGGCAAGATAGAGAAGGGCATTTGTGGCCTCTTGAATTATCATGAGAGCTTTATAGCTCTCGAGATGGTCGAGTGGCTCTAAGGAGCCATCGTACAGCTCCAATTATGGCATTTTGAACCAAGATGGGATCTAGTCCTCCATGATCCTCTGGGATAATGGCAGATGGGTGTTGAATCCAAGGTTGTCTGTCCAGCCTCATTCTTCACCCTAAAGCATGGCAAATCATTGGTCAAGCTCCTAGAGTTTGCGGTGGTAGTCATTCAGTTGATGAGATTCCCCATGGTGTCAAAAGTTTCTCAAGATCGAATCTCCTCCAGACGATTTGGAAGAAGATCAGCACCATTTCTCTCACCTTAAGCATTATTGGCAAGGAGTTCAACATACCGAGGGGTCTGAGTGATGCAATTGTCGCACGATTGATGTTGCTTTGAGTTTGGTCGAGGAGATCATTGGCTATGCCAAGATTGTCGACTATGCTGAGATTGCATGGCATGCAGAGCTGACTGCTTTGGTCGCTATTGTTGCTTTTCCACCATTTATTAAAGGCTCTAAATAGTAGTTGTTAGGACTTGTACTTGTTGGACTAGCATAGTGAATAGTTGTTGGTCCATTGCTCCTATGGGATGCAGTGAACCAGGCCTAAGATGTTGGTTCAAATGATCATCCCATCGAATGATCATCCCATCATGATGAGCGCTCCAGTGTCTCTACACTATAGACTCAAGACTTATCTATCCTAAAGAAGCGATCATATACCAACCTTTCGAATTAACCACCATCCTCATGATGATCCTACGGTCGGAAGCATTTTATGAGTTAATAATGAAAATTCATGTCTTAAATTTTCAACTCTTGAAAATATGAACTATCATTACCATTAACTCAAGGGATATATCACAGACACTTTCAAATACACACTGTGATAGAAAATAATCCATTTTATTATTTATAGTTAAAATTATAATTTTGCCCTTAGATGTGTATTATAAGCGTTAGCCAATTCTGACTTTTAGGGCACACATATCTAACAAACTCCCACTTGACCTAAAGCCAATTGGCTATAAATTTAAGTCCCATCTTCTCAAGGTGGGTTTCGATCTTCTGCTGGCCCAATGGCTTTGTGAGTGGGTCTGCCGCATTGTCTGTGGAGTTGACTCTCTTGACCTCGACATAATCTTTCTCAAGGTAATCGCGGATGAGGTGGTATCGCCGCTCGATGTGCTTGAATTTTTGGTGAGACCTCGGCTCCTTAGCAAGGGCTATGGTACCATTGTTGTCGCAGTACAGAGAAATGGCATCCGATGGCATCACTCCGATCTCTGCGATGAATTTCTTGTACCAGAATGCCTCCTTCGTAGCTTCTGATGTAGTGATGTATTCTGCTTCCATGGTAAAATTTGCTATCACTGTCTGCTTGAAACTCTTCCAACTGATAGCACCACCATTACACATAAATAGACTCCTAGATGTCGACTTTCGATCATCTATATCGGACATAAAATCTGAGTCTGTATACCCCTGAACTTGGAGTTCTCCATTACCAAAAACCAACAACATATCCTTAGTTCTTCTCAAGTACTTAAGGATAAATTTCATAGAACTCCAGTATTCTTCATCTGGATTTGACTGATATCTGCTCGTGACACTCACAGCATGGGCTATATCAGGTCGTGTACATAACATGGCATACATGAGGCTCCCTATTGCTGAAGCATAAGGGATCTTGCTCATGCGTTCAATCTCCTCTGGTGTGTTGGGACACATTTTCTTGGAGAGATGAATGCCATGTCTGAAGGAACCAATCCCCTCTTAGAGTTTTCCATGCTAAATCTCTTTAGCACTTCCTCTATGTACATCTTCTGTGAAAGACCTAGCATCCTATTTGGTCTATCTCTATAGACCATAATTCCTAGAATGAAGGATGCTTCTACTAGGTCTTTTATGGAGAATTCATTGGACAACCATATTTTAACTATGGTCAACATGAAAATTGAAGGAAAAATTTCAATTTCTCGGGTTAGGTTCGTTCAGATCTGATTGGATCAAGAGAGATATTTCAAAAATTTCTCTTTTGAATCCATATCAGATCTGAGATATTTCTGATCTGATTTTATAGATCTAATAAAATAAAATAAAAGTAAATTAAATCTGATTTAATTTATACCTTTTATTGGGTAATCAGATTATCCTATGATGATCCTACTAATTGCCTAAGGTTCTGGATCTAGCCACGCAAGTGCCTAGCCTCTATCGGTATCCACTCAAGCTGGATCTGAAGATCTTCTCCTTCTTTATCATCTCTCCAAGTATCAGATATGGATCTGATTTGGAGAATCTTCAAAACTTCTTCTGAAGATTTAAAATCGTCTCTTGCAATAGTGCTACCTTTTTTCTTTCTCGTCACCTTTCTCCTACCTGGATCACACCAAACTAGAGCCCAAATCTCCTTGGGCATGTTGAGGAGAGAGAGAACTAGAAGATGGCATGGAGGGAGAGGGGCAGCCTTGTGGCATTGGCTATTGGTTATCTTCTCAAAAGCTTGGCATAGATAGGATTTTTATAGACCCTACTGCGCCATGCAGTGCCACATCATCCCGATCAATCACGTCGCTTTGTGCAATCAGATCTAAATTTGACTGATGGAATGATATCACCTGATCCAATCAGATGAGTGCCCCTTCAAATCATCCTTAGGTGGTACCAAGACTGATCAAAGCTGAGTCTTAGTTGCCTACCTAAGTTGATTCCAAGAAGCAACCTGGAGTCCCATCTATATGGGACTCCAGGCATCCCTATCCATGGGCACACGTCTCCCTAGGCATGCACCCCCTCCTTTCCAATTTCTAGCAAAGGGACAAGCCCCTATCTGCTCTCCAATGGGTGCATGATACATGGGTAGATGTCCAAGTGTCAAAGGTCAATGTTTGACCAAAGTCAAAAGATAAGAATTAGCAGGTGATGGAAAATGATAGGTGTTGTCTCAAATTTATCTCATAAATTAGGATAACTCTTTTCTAATTTGGACAAGCTCCAGTCAGATCAAGTAAAGATACTAAGTGAGCACAAATATATTTGGCTCAGTCGAGACAACTTTTAATGATAGTAGAAGGAGAACATTATGCTCAATCGTGTGCTAGCATGATTTTCTTGAACCTAATTGAATCTAATTCAAATCAATTGAACTAGATTAGTCCAATTGATGATATCCAGATCCAAACCCTTATTTGTATGACCTAGTTAGGTTTAGTTTTGTATGGTAATGGGATATGTCATGATCTCTATCATCGACATCATCGAAACTCCTTTCCGATGGATCAGAACTCTTCTGATTCAGACAACTAGAATGATCGATCATCTAAATCATTCTAATTGCTCCCAAAATCCAACAGTGACACCTAGCAGTATATGGTGACAATCCATTAAAACTAAAAATGAATCTCTCAGTGCAGCTACCTATGTGATTAAGTTCTTCTATCTTGAGCTCCGATCAGATTAGGGTTAAGGTAACTCGTCAAACCCTAATTTCTGTCATATGATTTAATTATTTGATTCAAGTCCGATGTGAAAATCTTAATAGAAACTCTTTCTATTATTTCACTCTACCATGGCCATGGGCTTATGGACTTGATTCTCATGATCATCATAGGGCTGCTCCTCATCTATCGAGGTTGATATATTCCCTCTTGGTGCAATCCAATTCCTACAATGAACATGCTATAGCCAACATACACCTCAGAATTTCGAATGGCTAGAAGATCGAGTCATGGTATAGTCAAACTATAACACCCTCAAGGTGAACTGCCGATGCACCTCAGGTCAAAGAATCAGACACACCACTGTAGCTTCGAGCCAGTCATTGACGAGAAGGTAGACTTCCTTATGACTGCTCGAGGTGGTCACGCTCAATGCCCTCATTCTCTAACGAGTATTGTACTCTCGCTCTGGTGTCTCTAGATTGTAGACTCAAGACTCATCTACTATAAAGAAACGATTATACACCAACCTTTCGGATCAATCACCACCCTCATGATGATCCTACGGTTAGGAGCATTTTATGAGTTAATAATGAAAATTCTTGTCTTAAATTTTTAACTCTTGAAAATAAGAATTATCATTTCCATTAACTCAAGGAATGTATCACAGATACTAAATACACATTTATGATAGAAAATAACCCATTTTATTATTTATAGTCAAAATTATAATTTTATCCATGAAAGTGTATTACAAGTGTCAGCCAATTCTGGCTTTTAGGACATATATCTAATAGGAATATCATTCTCAATAAGAAGGATATCATCCACGTACAGTATGAGAAAAATAATAGCGCTTCCACTGACCTTTTTGAAAATACATGGTTCCTCCTCATTTTTTATGAAACCAAATAATTTGATCACATCATTAAATCGAGTATTCCAGCTCCGAGATGCTTGCTTAAGTCCATATATAGACCTTTGCAACTTGCATAATTTGTGATCAGCATCATTGGATGTGGAACCTAGCGGCTATTCCATATAGATATCTTCCTCAAGGTATCCATTTAAGAATGCCGTTTTCACATCCATTTGTCATATTTCATAATCGAAATAAGCTGCAACAGCAAATAATGTGAGGATGGATTTTAGCATAGCTACCGACGAAAAGGTATCCTGATAGTCAATGCCTTCACGCTGACTATAACCTTTTGCCACTAATCTAGCTTTGAATATCTCCATATTTCCATCTATACCAATCTTTCTCTTGTAGATCCATTTACATCCAATAGATACTATATCTTCTGGTGGATTAACTAAGATCCAGACTTGGTTTGAGTGCATCAAGTCAATTTCTGACTTCATTATCTTTAACCATTTCTCGGAGTCGATATTTGATATTGCCTCGTCATAGGTTTTGGGATCATCATCATGAACCTCATTATCTACGAGGAACATTTTCTCTACTTCCTCTGAGATAGTACCTAAGTACCTCTTAGGAGGACGAAAAATCCTTTCCAATCTACGAGGTGGAGGAGGTAGTGATTGTATTGGCTCAATCTGATTTGGTTCCATAGGATCCTTAGTACGTTGCTCTTGTAAGACTTTCTCCTCGAGCTTGATCTGCTTTCCAATGCCGCTATCTTAAATAAACTATTTTTTAAGAAAGATGGCATGCCGACTCACAATCACATTATGGTCTTCTGGAATGTAGAAATAATATCCTAATGACTCTTTAGAATATCCTATAAATTGAGCTCTAAAGGACCTAAAGTCTAACTTGTCCGCTTGTTATCTTTTGACATGAGCCGGACAACCCTAAATTCTGAGATGACTCAGACTTAGTTTCTTACCATGCCATATCTCATACGGTATGGTAGGAAACGATTTTAGAGGAAATCCTATTCAGTAAATATATTGTAGTTAACAAACTATATTCCTAAAAAAAATCAGGAAGGTCTGTGAAGCTCATCATGGATTGGACCATATCTAATAGGATCCGATTCCTCCGTTCTGAAATCTCGTTGAGTTGAGGTATTCCAGGTGGAGTCCATTGAGAGACTATGCCATTTTGCTTGAGATAGTCCAAAAATTTTTGACTAAGATATTCACCTTCTCGATCTGATCAAAGAACCTTAATGGGTTTTTCAGTTTGCTTTTCTACATCATGTCTAAATTTCTTGAACTTTTCAAAGATTTCAGACTTGTGTCTCATAAGATACACGTACCCATACCAAGATAAATCATCGATAAAGGTTATGAAGTAGACAAAGTTGCCTCCAGTCGGTACATCAAATGGGCTGCACACATCAGTATGTACTAGGGTAAGTAGATCCATGGCCCTTTCCCCATGTCCCATAAAAGAGAGCTTAGTCATTTTGCCATGAAGACATGATTCATAAATTGGATATGACTCGGAAGTCAATGGACTCAATAGCCCGATTTTCTCTAATTTGTTAACCCTATCTTCTACTATATGACCTAGCCTTAGATGCCATAGATACCTATCATTCGGACTTATCCCTAGATCATTTTACAGCATTCACATTTTGCTTGATATTAAAAATAGATACATCAATATGTAACTGGTAGAGATCGTTAATGAGGAAACCACTTACAATTTTATTTCTTTCATAAAGAATATTATAATGGTCCTTAAGAAAACTAATTACATAGCCTTCTTGTGCTAAACATGAAACAAAAATCAAATTCCTGCTTGCAGCAAGCACATAATAACAATCCCTAAGTACTAAGTCTAAGCCAGATGGTAGTCAAAGAGGATAGGTTTCCACGGCCACAACAGCAACTCTTGCTCCATTTTTGATGCATAGGATCATCTCACTATCCCTCAGCCTCCTCTATGCTCAAGACCCTGCATAGAAGTACACAAATGAGCACTAGAACAAGAGTCAAGCACCCAATTGGATGCAGAAAAAATCGTAAGATTAGATTCAATAACGAGCATACCTCCAGAAGGACCTGTCTCCTTCTTATTCTTCAGGATGGCCAGGTATATAGGGCAGTTCCACTTTCAATGGCCGTCATAATTACAATGAAAATATTTTTCTTTATCAGCGGCCTTCTTCTACAGCTCTGCCTTCTTTTTCTTTCCACCTTCCATCTTCTACTTTTTCACAAGCTTCTTCTTCTTTCCAAAAGACTTTCTCTTAGAAGAAGTCCATGCCATAGCAAGTACTGAGCCTTTAGAACCTTTCATAGAAAACTCAGTAGTAACCAACATGTTCATAAGCTCGGCCAGAGTACTTTGAAGTTTATGCATATGGTAGTTCATGATAAACTACCCATACGCATCAGTCAAGGATTGCAGAATTATGTCATTCTGTAGATCCTAGTCTAACTTCACTCCGAGCTTCTCAAGCTCTTCCAAGTCCTTAATCATCATCAGGCAATGACCTTGGACTGACTGTCCATCATGCATTTTAGCCTTAAATAGTCATTTAGTGACGTGATATTTGGCTGCGCGACTCTATTCACCAAACAACTCTTGTAGATGAGCCAACATTTGGCGGACAGTCTTGATATCTTCATGTTGGCATTGAAGCTCATCAGACATCGAGCCCAACATGTAGTATCTGACCTTATTATCTTCATCCGTCCATTTATCAAGAGACGCTCTCTATTCAGTGGACGGACGGGCTGGTAAGGTGGGGGAATCCTGATCCAATACATGAGTCAACTTCTTAAAACCTAAAATAATTTTGAAGTTTCGAAGCCAATCCTTATAATTGGGTTCGATCAGTCTATGAGTGTCCAGGATATGGGCTAGTGGATTGGATGCAAATATTTTTTTTTTCTGTAGAGAGTCAAAGTTTCTAGTTAGATATTGTAATTAAGACTTGAACAATTTATTTAGAAGTTTGATTTTTAAAAAAATTAGCTTTCACTATTTTCTCAGGATCCCTACACTTCCTCTGTAGAAATGCAAAAATTTCCACGATTAATGATTTCTAGTGGGTGGTGCAGTCCCACCAACTGACTCATCACCTCACCTAATAGTTATTGGTGATGAGTTAGCCAATGAGTGAACAACTCTTGTCCAATGATTCTCTAATCATGGTGTACCCAAGCTTGGTCTCTAATTCATGAATCTCACCATATCTGAAATATTGATCCACTCCTTAGTTAAGTCAGATCCACCATTTACATAGATTAGATTCCTAATTGGATCTCTCACCGTATCCAGAATATTGAGCCCAATCCATCCTCCAGCCCGTAGCATCCAATGCCTAATAGACATGGTTGCGTCTTCCCGATGCAAGTAAACCACTGTGACCAGTCGAGAACAATCAACCCCAGAAAGGGCCCGCACATCTACAATGGTGGAAGACCTTAGACTTAATCTTTTCTTAGGAAGATTTGATTTAGGTCTCTTTAAACTTGACTTGACATAGCCATAACCATTATGACTAACCTAGTGGCATGGGTTAGCTTAGATTTATTAACCATGTTAGATCAGAACTGAGTCGACAAATATGGCCAGGTAAGTGAGATCGGGGAAGGAATATGCCATTAACTCGACAAAAATGCATTCGAGTCGAGTAGCTCCCAATTAAAAACCAATCGATCGTATCTGCCAAACTTACCTTAGACACCAAATTATTGAGCCAGAATCAATCGGATTAGCCAACATACACCTCAGATTTCGAATGGCTAGAAGATCGAGTTATGGTGTAGTCAAACTATAACACCCTCTAGGTGAACTACCGATGCACTTAAAGTCAAAGAACCAGACACACTACTGCAGCATCGAGTCAGTCATTGACGAGAAGGTAGACTTCCTAATGACTACTCGAGGTGGTCATGCTCAGTGCCCTCGTTCTCTAACGAGTACCTGTACTCTTGCTCTGGTGTCTCTACACCATAGACTCAAGACTCATCTATCCTAAAGAAAGCGATCGTACACCAACCTTCCGGATCAATCACCATCCTCGTGATGATCCTATGGTCGGAAGCATTTTATGAGTTAATAATGATTATTCATGTCTTAAATTTTCAACTCTTGAAAATATGAATTATCATTACCATTAACTCAAAGGATGTATCACAGACACTAAATACACATATGTGATAGAAAATAACCCATTTTATTGATTTTAGTCAAAATTATAATTTTGCCCTTAGAAGTGTATTACAAGTGTCAGCCAATTCTGGCTTCTAGGGCACATATATCTAACAATCTCCCACTTGTCCTAAAGCCAATTGGCTACAAGTCTAAGTCCCATCTTCTCAAGGTGGGCTTCGATCTTCTGCTGGCCCAACGGCTTTGTAAGTGGGTCTGCCACATTATCTGCGGAGTTGACTCTCTTGACCTCGACGTAACCCTTCTCGAGGTAATCGCGGATGAGGTGGTATCGCCGCTCAATGTGCTTGGATTTCTGGTGAGACCTCGGCTCCTTAGCAAGGGCTATGGCGCCATTGTTGTCGCAGTATAAAGGAATGGCATCTGATGGCATTACTCCAATTTCTGCAGCAAATTTTTTATACCAGAATGCTTCCTTCGCAGCCTCTGATGCAGCGATATATTCTGCTTCCATGGTGGAATCTGCTATCATTGTTTGCTTGAAACTCTTCCAGCTGATGCACCACTCCACCATGCACATCAACAAAACAGACTCCAGATGTCGACTTTCGATCATCTATATCGGACATGAAAGTCCGAGTCTGTGTATCCCTGGACTTGGAGTTCTCCATTACCAAAGACCAACATCATATCCTTAGTTCTTCTCAAGTACTTAAGGATACATTTCACAGAAGTCCAGTGTTCTTCACCTGGATTTGACTGATATCTGCTTGTGACACTCACAGCATGGGCTATATCAGGTCGTGTACATAGCATGGCATACATGAGGCTCCCTATTGCAGAAGCATAAGGGATCTTGCTCATGCGTTCTATTTCCTCAGGTGTGCTGGGGCACATCTTCTTGGAAAGATGAATACCATGTCTGAAGGGTATTAATCCCCTCTTAGAGTTTTCCATACTAAACCTCTTTAGTACTTTCCTCTATGTACATCTTCTGTGAAAGTCCTAGCATCCTATTCGGTCTATCCCTATAGACCTTAATTCCTAGAATAAAGGATGCTTCACCTAGGTCTTTCATGGAGAATTCTTTGGACAACCACATTTTGACTGATGTCAACATGGGAATATCATTCCCAATAAGGAGGATGTCATCCACGTACAATACGAGGAAGACAACAGCGCTCCCACTGACCTTTTTGAAAAACACATGGTTCCTCTTCATTTTTGATGAAACCAAACTTTTTGATCACATCATTGAAACGAGTGTTCCAGCTCCGAGATGCTTGCTTAAGTCCATATATGGACCTTTGCAGCTTGCAAACCTTGTGATCAGTATCACTGGATGTGAAACCTAGCGGCTGTTCCATATAGATATCTTCCTCAAGATATCCATTTAAGAATGCCATTTTCACGTCCATTTGCCATATTTCATAATCGAAATAGGCTGCAACAGCAAGCAATGTGCGGATGGATTTTAGCATAGCTACTGGGAAAAAGGTATCCTGATAGTCAATGCCTTCACGTTGACTATAACCTTTTGCCACTAGTCTAGCCTTGAATGTCTCCACATTTCCATCTGCACCAATCTTTCTCTTGAAGATCCATTTACACCCAATAGGTACTATACCTTCTGGTGGATCTACCAAGGTCCAGACTTGGTTTGAGTGCATCGAGTCAATTTCTGACTTCATTGCCTCTAAGCCATTTCTCGGAGTCGATATCTGATATCGCCTCATTGTAGGTTTTGGGATCATCACCATGAGCACCATTACCTATGAGGAACATTTTCTCTACTTTCCTCTGAAATAATACCTAAGTATCTTTCAGGGGGATGGAAAACTCTTTTCCGATCTACGAGGTGGAGGAGGTAGTGTTCTTATTGGCTCAACCTGATTTGGTTCCACTTGGTCCTTAGCTCGTTGCTGCTTGTGAGACTTTCTCATCAAGCTTGAATCTGCTTTCCAATGCCGCTATCTTGAATAAACTATTTTTCAAGAAAGATGGCATGTCGACTCACAATCACATTGTGGTCTTCTGGAATGTAGAAATAGTATCCTAATGACTCTTTAGGATATCCTATGAATCGAGCTCTAAAGGACCTAAACTCTAACTTGTCCGCTTGTTGTCTTTTGACATGAGCCGGACAACCCCAAATTCTGAGATGACTCAGACTTGGTTTCTTACCATGCCATATCTCATACGGTGTGGTAGGAACGGTTTTAGAGAAAACCCTATTCAGTAAATAGATTGAAGTTAACAATGAGTATCCCCAAAGAAAATCAGGAAGGTCTGTGAAGCTCATCATGGATCGAACCATATCTAATAGAGTCCGATTTCTCCGTTCTGAAACCCCGTTGAGTTGAGGTGTTTCCTGGTGGAGTCCATTGAGAGACTATGCCATTTTCTTGAGATAGTCTAGGAATTTTCGACTAAGGTATTCACCTCCTCGATCTGATCGAAGAACCTTAATGGGTTTTTTAGTTTGCTTTTTCTACTTCATGTCTGAATTCTTTGAACTTTTCAAAGGCTTCAGACTTGTGTCTCATAAGATACACATACCCATACCTAGACAGATCATCGGTAAAGGTAATGAAGTAGACAAAATTGCCTCTAGCCGGCACATCAAATGGGCCGCACACATCAGTATGTACTAGGGCAAGGAGATCTGTGGCCCTTTCCCCATGTCCTAACAAAAGGGAGTTTAGTCATTTTGCCTTGAAGACAAGATTCACAAGTTGGATATGACTCGAAAGTCAATGGACTCAATAGCCCATTTTTCTCCAATTTGTTGATCCTATCTTCTGCTATATGACCTAATCTCAGGTGCCATAGATATCTATCATTTGGACTATCCCTAGGTCATTTGTTTTATGGCATTCACGTTTTGCTCGATAGTTAAAAATAGGTACATCAATATGTAACTGATAAAGACCATTAATAAGAAAACCATTTGCAATTTTATTTCTTTCATAAAGAATGTTACAATGGTCCTTAAGAAAACTGAATCACATAGCCTTCTTGTGCTAAGCATGAAACAGAAATCAAATTCCTGCTAGCTGCAGGCACATAATAACAGTCTTTCAAAACTAAGTCTAAACCAGATGGTAATCGAAGAGGGTATGTTCCCACGGCTACTGCAGCAACTCTTGCTCCATTACCAACACGTAGGATCATGTCTCCATCCCTCAGCCTCCTGCTATCCTCAAGACCCTGCATGAAAGTGCACAGATGAGCACTAGAACCAGAGTCAAGCACCCAACTGGATGCAGAAGAAACCGTAAGGTTAGACTCAATAACGAGCATACCTCCAGAAGGACCTTCCTTCTTGTTCTTCAGGGTGGCCAGGTAAGTAGGGCAGTTCCGCTTCCAATGGCCGTCGCTGTTGCAATGAAAATACTTTTCCTTTGATCAGCGGCCTTCTTCTTTAGCTTCTGCCTTTCTTTTCTTTCCATCCTTCCACTTTTGCCTTTTTCACAGACTTCTTTTTCTTTCCATAAGACTTTCTTTTGGAAGAAGTCCGTTCCATAGCAAGAACTGAGCCTTTAGAACCTTTCATAGAAAGCTCAGCGGTAACCAGCATATTCATTAACTCGGCCAAGGAATTTTGAAGTTTATGCATGTGGTAATTCATGATGAATTGCCCATATGCATCAGTCAAGGATTGCAGAATAATATCATTCTGCAGATCCAAGTCCAACTTCACACCGAGCTTCTCAAGCTCTTCCATGTCCTTGATCATCATCAGACAGTGATCTTGGACTGACTGCCCATCACGCATCTTAGCCTTAAAAAGTCATTTTGTGACTTGATATTTGGCTGCGCGACTCTGTTCACCAAACATCTCCTGCAGGTGAGCCAACATTTGGCGAGCAGTCCCGATATCTTCATGTTGGCGCTGGAGCTCATCAGACATCGAGCCCAACATGTAGTATCTGGCCTTATTATCTTCGTCAATCCATTTTTCCAGAGACGCTCTCTGTTCAGTGGATGGACGGGCTGGTAAGGTGGGAGGGTCCTGGTCCAATACATGGTTAACTTCTCTGGAACCCAAAATAATTTTGTAGTTCCTGAGCCAATCTTTATAATTGGGTCCAGTCAGTCTATGTGTGTCCAGGATACGTGCCAATGGGTTGGACGCAGACATTTTTCTTTTCCTATAGAGAGTCAAAGATTCTAGTTAGATACTGTAATTTTGACTTGAACCAATTTGTTTAGGGATTTTATTTTTAAACAAATTAGCTTCCCACTATTTTCTCGGATCCCTACACTTTCCTCTGTAGAGATGCAAAAATCTCCATGATTAATGATTTCTAGTGGGTGGTGCGGTCTCACCAACCTGACTCATCACCTCACCTAACAGTTATTGGTGATGGGTTAGCCAATGAGTGAACAACTCTTGTTCAATGATTCTCTAATCATGGTGCACCCAAACTTGGTCTCTAATTCATGAATCTCACCATATCCGAAAATATTGATCCACTCCTTAGTTAAGTCAGACCCACCATTTGCATAGACTGGGTTCCTAATTGGGTCTCTCACCGTATCCCGAATATTGAGCCCAATCCATCCTCCAGCCCATAGCATCCAATGCCTAATAGACATGGTTGCATCTTCCCGGTGCAACTGAGCCACTGTATCCAGCCGAGAACAATCAACCCCGGAAAGGGCCCGCACATCTACAATGGTGGAAGACCTCAGACTTAATCTTTTCTTAGGAAGATTTGATTCAGGTCTCATTAAACTAGACTTGACATAGTCATAACAATTATGACTAACCTAGTGGCATGGGTTAGCTCGGATTATTGACCACCTCAGATCAGAACTGTGTCAACAAATATGGCCAGGTAAGTGAGATCCGGTGGAAGGGATATGCCATTAACTCGACAAGAATGCATTCGAGTCGAGTAGCTCCCAATTAAAAATCCAGTCGATCGTATCTGCCAAACTTACCTTAGACACCAAATTGTTGAGCCAGAACCAATTGGGTTAGCCTACAATCCAGACTCTAACCTCTGAGCCTAATTAGGTCTTGCTTGATCGATCACTCATGTGACTCGACCTTGACCCAGACTTAATCCTATTAGGCTGGTCAATTTAAGCATTGTTGATCCCATCTAACCAACTCTTGATTCGGTTTGATCAATCCTTAGACCTAATTGAGCTACCCAAGTCTGAACCCAATTTTATGAATATGTCTTAGATCTAAAAATTTTCAATTTTAGACCTAATATATTTCATAATTTTAATTCTTAATTAAGTTTAGGGTTCATAAAAAAAATATGTAAATAAAATCCTAAGATTTCAGGATCTAGAATTTTGCAAAAAATTAGTTTTTTATTTTTGATTAAGAATGAATACGCAGCACCTCTACATATCATAAGAACATCCTATCAAATGGGAGGAGAGGGCCTTTAAATCCCACTTCGTTCTTATGACCGGACGGTCAAAGGGAACACCTTAATCAGAAGTATGATAAATCTACAAAACTAGTTAGATCTACATATATATCACATATATAAAAATTGATCTAACTTAAAAATATGTTTTGCATACATCTCATGTATCATATCGTGCATATTTTTTAATCTAAATTATCTTATAAATATCTAAAAAATAAGATTTAAATTGATCATATCAAATTAAAATTTATTCTAGATAATTTTGTAGAACTATTCTACAACTAGTCTAAACATGCATCTATCATTTCTCATATGAATAAATTAAATAAATTTATTTTTTATTTTCTAAGTCTAATTATAATATTTATAATATCAAAAAATAGTAAAAGAATAGATCTAAAAATTATAATTAATTAAATTAAAATTATGATCATGTTAGACTACATAGAATAATTCTATTCCATCTCATACATCTTAGACCTAGATTATTTAATTTTTAACTTTTTAATTTTAAATCTAATTACATCTCATGTGACATCTAAAATCATCTAATTATCAAATCAAAATTGAAATAAAATCAGATCTAATGAATTTTGAAGCCTGGCTCTAATACCAATTGAAGGAAAAAATCATGTTTTTTCGATGTAGGTTCATTTAGATTTGATTGGATCAAGAGGGATATTTCAAAAAAAATTTTCTAAGATTCTAATAAGATCTGAAACTCTTCAGATCCGATCTTATTGATCTGATAAAAAAAATAAAATAAAATTAAATCTAATTTAATTATACCTTTGTTATGGGTAATCCTATTATCCTATGATGATCTCGATGTTTGCCTGAGGTTCTGGATGTAGCTACGCAAGCGTCTGGCCTCTACTGGTATTCACTTGGACAGGATCTAGAGATCTTCTTCTTCTTAATCTATCCTCCAAAAATTAGATCTGAATCTGATCTTGAAGATCTTCAAAATAATTTTTGAAGATCAGTCGTTGTCTCTTGCAGCAGTGCTGCCTTCTTTCTTTCCTATCGCCTTTCACTTGCTTGGATCGCACCTAACTCATGCCCAAATCCTCTTGGACGTGGAGAGGAGAGAGAGGACCAGAGGGTGGTGTGGAGGAGAGAGAGGGGCTATGTGGCATGGGCTAAGGCAGAAGCTCTCTCAATCTAGGCGCAGATAGGGTTTTTATAGACCCTGCTGCACCATGCAGTGCCACATTATCCCGACCAATCATGGTCCTTTGTGCAATCACCAGTGACACCTAGCAGCATATGGTCACAACCCATTAGAACTGAAAATGAACCTCTCAGTGTAGTTACCTATGTGATTAAGTTCTTCTATCTTGAGCTCCAATCGGATTAGGGTTAAGGTGATCTCGTCAAACCCTAATATCCATCATATGAATTAATCATTCGATTCAAGTCCAATGTGAAAACCCTAATAGAAATTCTTTCTATTATTTCACTCTGCCATGGCCATGGGCTTATGGACTTGATTCTCATGATCATCATAGGGCTGCTCCTCATCTACCGAGGTAGATAGATCCCCTATTGGTGCAATTCAATTCCTACAATGAACATGCTATAACCAACATACACCTCAGGATTCTGAATGGTTAGGAGACCGAGTTATGGTGTAGTCAAACTATAACACCTTCAAGGTAAACTATCGATGCACCTCAGATCAAAGAACCAGACACACTACTACAGCTTCGAATCAGTCATCGAACGAGAAGGTAGAACTTTTTGATGACTGCTCGAGGTGGTCACGGTCAATGCCCTCATTCTTTAATGAGTACCTTGTACTCTCTCTTCGATGTCTCTACACCGTAGACTCAAGACTCATCCATCCTAAAGAAGCGATCATACACCAACCTTTCGAATTAATCACCATCCTCGTGATGATCCTACGGTCGGAAGCATTTTATGAGTTAATCATGAAAATTCATGTCTTAAATTTTTAAATCTTGAAAATATGAACTATCATTACCATTAACTCAAGGGATGTATCACAGACACTTTGAAATACACACTGCGATAGAAAATAATCTATTTTATTATTTATAGTCAAAATTATAATTTTGCCCTTAGAAGTGTATTACAAGTGTCGGCCAATCTGGCTTCTAGGGCACACATATCTAACAAACACCTAGGTGCATAAAGGGAATGCCTAAGTAGAAAAGTTGACCAACTTTTTCATGATATTTATCCACCAAAGAATAGGCCCTAAAGGGAATGCCTAAGTAGGAATGCTTGAATCATGGGAAGATGGGAATGTGATTAGTCATGTATCCTTCATTGGGAAGGAAGATATTATACAGGTTAATAAGATGCATCGATGTGCGGATAAGAAAGGAAGAAAAAAGGTAAAGAAAAAAAAAGAAAGAAAAAGAAAGGAGAAAAATATTTCCTTTTTTACTTACTACTTTTCTCTTCCTGTTTCAGATTTGTTTCCTTTTCTTCCAATTGTTTTTTCTTCTTTCTTATTCTTTCTTCCTGTTTAACATATGTTTTTCTCTATTTTTCTTCTTCTATTTTTCTTCTTCTACTTTTCTCTATTTTTTTCTTCTTTCTTATTCCTTCTTCGGGCATTTTCTTCTTTTTTCTTCTTTCTTCCTGCTTCAGATCTATGTCTAACTCTATTTTCTCCCGATTTCCATATCCGGCAGTCCAGTCATTCCTCTTATTATTCCCATTCCTCTTTTTCCTTTATCACTATTTATTCTTGCTGATTTCCTTTTATTTCCTCTCATTTCTTCTCCTTCTTTCTTGTTCCTTATTTCTTTTCTGCAATTGGATTCCTTCACCTCCTCCTCCTGCAGTTGTTCCCCCTTTTTCTTTGTTTATCTTTCTATTTCTACTTCTGTCCTGCAGTCCTGCTGAGTATTGAACCATGCATCATTGCTACTATCATCATTTTCCACCAGTGATTATTGATCTTTGCTAGTTTCAATTTGTAATATAAGAGAACATTTTAAGTACTTTTAAAGTTAAAAAAACTATAAAGATAATCTAGTTGGACCACATGGTGTCAGGGAATCCCTCACTATTCGGGCTTCACGGATTCCCGCCTAAGATCGCAATGCCAATGACGATATCGATATCACAAGAGGAAGGATGAAGAGAGATGCACAAAAATACAATCAAATAATATGGATTGGCTTAAGGCTTACCTCCATAGGTGCATGCAACTTTACTACGAGAGTAATCCATAAATACAAGAGGAGATCATACTCTCTCAACTCTCATACATCAATCTTCTCAACCAAAAGCTCACATCTCTCATAAAAAACTCTTAAAACTCTTAAAGAGATACTTCAGCCACCACAAACTTCATAACCATAATGTAGGGCTCATTGCAAGCTTTTTATAGAGCCCAAGAGCACCTAAAACAGATAAAAAACCACCAAGATATACTCATTTGAACCAAAACAACTCTCAACCATTTGATCATTGTTCTGATGCACAGATCACCGTTGATCGCTGCCTTCTTCTGCTGACCCACGCATCAGATTTGCATCTCCACTAGTAGCCCTAGCACCCCCCCTAGAATTCTCCTACAACAGCGCTGGTCCAGTGCACTAGTTTAGGGGTACCAAAACTGGTCTAGCGGTCGGTTCAGCCTAGTTCACTATTGATTCTTCATCGATTCACCTTCGATTCTAGCCTAATTAAGCTCAATCTTGGGATTTCTCCATCAATCCTTAACTCTTGGGCTTCAATTAACCAACCAAGGTCGAATTCAAGATGTTAAAAAATCTCTACCTCGACTTGACATTTGGCCTCCACATGAATTTGAGAGCTCATGAATGATTTCATCCTCATGCCCTAGGGCAAATGCCTAGCTGCTCATGGATGGGCAGAGTTGGGAGTCGAGCCAGGCCACTCGATCTCATCTTCGTCATGTACTATGCTTGCCTGACCTGAGACCTACTTGGGGTAGTCTTCTATGGCAATAAGAATTTCACTTTGCAACATCGCCTATCATCCTCCCAAGTCTCTTGTCTCGTGCCTAATCCATCTATACTTGGTGCTTC
>QRFJ01000245.1:0-83089 GCA_006176705.1 Cocos nucifera
TTATCTAAATAATCAATAATAGATCAAATATCTATTTAATTTTTAGATTTAAAATTAAAAAAATAAGTCATAAATCTATTTGGATCACATCTAACTTATTTATGATTTAATTTACAAATTAGCACATACTAGGACAACCTTTTCATTGTAAGGGATTAACCTTACAATAGGACAACCTTATGATCAGTATGTGTGATATTTAATTTTTATTTTTAAATTTATTTTAATATAAATATGATCATGTTATAAAAAATCTAGTGCTCTGATACCATTATTGGAAAATCATGCAGGATTTCATGCATACATTTCGAAACTTTTTCGAAACTAGATGCAGTGGAAGACATAGATTAAGCTATTTAATCTATTTATGCATGTGATCTAATCACTAAACCCTATATCTAGGATCCATAATATATCAAGATGCATGAATAAATTTAAAAAATAAACAAGGTTGGTATTGATCATATCAATATCGTAGATCTAGAATAATTCTAGAAATCCTAGATTATATCTAGGTCAAAAAGAGATCGAATCTTTTATCTTCGCATGGATCGAGAACATCACAATTGATTTCAGATGTTATCCTTGTTGCTTGGAGTCGTTCAACCTCTACAGATTGTCCATACGAAGTCGCTTGCATATTGGAGGTTCGTCGAATGAAGATCTACTTAAAGTGCTAGCTTCTCATGGTTCCCTCCTGATGGTTGATCTATTAAAAAAATTCTTCAGATCTCTTGGATACTTCAAGAGATGAAGATAAAGAGGATGATGAAAGGAGAAGACCAGCTTTTGGATCTTCCAAAAAGTAGAAAAGAAAGGGTTAAGAAAAAATCCTAAGAGAAGATACATCTTTTCTTTCAGGACATCAACCATTGATGTCCTAAATAGATTTTCATGCCTGAACAAGAGGAGACCTCCTTTAGAATTTTTCTAGGCTCTTTCTCTATTTCTTTCTAATTTTTCTCTTAGGAAAAACTCATAAAAGATGGATAAGAAAAAGCTTTCAAGGAGAACTTAAGTGAAGACCTTCTTCTCTTCTTCTTGTCTCAACAGGACATAATCCATATCATGTCCAAAATAAACCCAAGCCTCCTAGAAACATGGCACCTTATTCCCAACACCCCAACCTCCTTTTTTTCTGGTTTGTACATGGAATCAATCAGGGTATCTCATGCCAAAAGCCCCTATAAAGGAGGCATCCCAAGAGTCCAAGATAGGGTCAAATACCCAACTTGGAAAAGTCGAAAGAGAGAGTTGGGGGCGTCCAAGAGTTGGATGCCACCCTTCTTTCTTTTGTGCATGGGAAACCAGATTTCATGCCAAAGACTCCTTCCTAAATAATGCCATAATTAGATCCATTATCATATATTTAGGCGCCAAATGAGGGAGGAGTTTTGGATTTACAAGACTCTATCAAATAGAGTCCTAAAGAAAAACTATTTCCTAGTTTGAATTGTTCAAACAAATTTCAATAAAAAAAAAACAAGGATGAGAGAGGGGTGTGGAGACTTTCTTAGCCATGGGAAAAACCCATGAAAACATCAAAAAAAAATATTATAGGGCATGTGGTTCTAGGCGCAAGGAAATAAGGAGTCCTAGTCTAATTAGGACTCTTCTATTTAGACTAGGTCAAAACTATTCTGAATTCAATTTAAATTTTATTTAAATCAAAATAAATACAACCCAATTAAGGATGATCCTAGCGCAACTAGAAGCTTAATTAAATTAGATTAAACTAAATTTAAATCTAATTTAAATCTTAACTCAATTAGAAATCAAGTGTACTTAAGTCCTAGTCAAACATGAAATTATTTTTCTTTATAATTGGCTTATCTCATAAATTAATTGGACTTAATCCAATTAAGTTCAAACTAATTCTAATTAAATCTAATTCAATTAGACTTGATCTCATCTTAATTACTCAATCAAATTAAATCAACTAGTAATCCGATTACTAATCAATTCTCCTACAACACTTGCACTTGATCGATCATCAATTGCATTGATGATTCGATTATTGAATGATTTTCAATCACCGATCAACCATCTGATCAGATAATAACCTCTTATATGTGTGATCCCATAGATTTGAATCTAAATCGGTAGCATATAAACTAATTTCTGTATCAATCAAAATGACCATCTAGCAATGATACCCAACATTCGGATAGATCGAATGTATGCAAAGCAATATTCTTAGAACCCTGGCCTATAGTTACCGTATAATTCATTCCTTTAACTAATAATGCTTGGGACGACTTTGAGTTAGCTATCAACACTCATATAAGTTATCCATATTATATTTTAAAATTTTATAAATCCTATGACATCTCACGAGGATTACCCAGGCCTAGGTTTTGCTAAATTAAAACATAGTGGACTTTGCTTCTTAAAGTTAATCAAGAGTGATCAATCTCATCTTGACTCACACATTGACCTACAAGTACTTGACTGTATCCAAAAGTCTTCCAATCCTATATTAGAAATACTAGTAGTCCGACATCAAAGTACAGTAAGTTACTTGCAAGTCACCGTGGTGATCTTAGGTTGGAGGGATACTTATATCCGTTGGCCTTTACTAGCTACTTTTGATAGTAGAATGCTATATTGATCATATTCAGTGCAGATATACTCTTACATCTTATCTGCATGCCATACCAGTATTTTCATACTACTTGATTATGAGGACAACAAACGTATATGACATACAGCGATTTACACTTGATAAGTTATAGTCCTAGTTAATAACTTATCATTTGATCGTGAATAATTTAAGAACCATCCGATAAATCTTTCTTTATTGATTGAGTATGGTTTTAAGGACTTCATCATAACTTAGGAGTTCATTTAAGAAAGATAAAACTTTTATGATGAATAAGCCAAATAACTATTATTATTTAATAATTCATATACTAATTTCAATCATCTATAACTTAGATGTTTGGCTTTAAGACATATTTTCTAACATCATATGCACCTCTTCTTCCAGCTCTCCATTTAGCAAAGTTATTTTCACATCCATCTAATAGATTTCATAATACAGATGAGCAGCTATCACAAGCATGATTTGAATGAATTTGAGCATTGCTATAGGAGAAAATATCTTGTCATAGTCTATACTATAATGCTAACGATACCTCCTAGCAACTAGATGGGTTTTTTAGGTTTTCATCTTTCCATCTACACTCCTTTTTCTTTTGAAGACCTACTTACATCCTATGGATTTTATCATTTTAGGTGGATCAACTAATATCCATACAT
This sequence comes from Cocos nucifera, assembly GCA_006176705.1. Taxonomy (NCBI): domain Eukaryota; kingdom Viridiplantae; phylum Streptophyta; class Magnoliopsida; order Arecales; family Arecaceae; genus Cocos; species Cocos nucifera. The sequence continues at coordinate 3,262 of QRFJ01000245.1, forward strand.
CATTGACCTTTATGGACTTCATTTCGAATTTAATGATTTCGAGCCACTTATCAGAGTCAGATCTCTATGTTGCATCCATGTAGATGATCAGATCCTAATTGTTCTTATCAACCTTGACAGGATCACCATCCTAGATCAGAAAATCATAGTATCTATTTGGTTGATGCTGTACTTTATCGGATCACCTTAAGGGTGTAGGGACATTGGGCTTTAGGTTTGATCTAATAAAATCTGGTTCAGGTTCAGTTACTTATATCGATTCTTCTACCTATTGAACTTCATCAAGTTCATCAATCTTAGAGGCATTAGTTCTTTCATCAAGAAACTTCTTTTTTAAAAAGATTGCCTTAAGGTTGACGAATATCTTTTGTTCATCAGCAAGGTAGAAATAATATCCTTTGATTTTTTTTTGAATACCTAATGAAAATACATCTGTCAGACCTAGATCTAAGCTTGTCCATCATTAAATATTTGACATAAGCCGGATACCTCCAAATCCTAAGATGTAAGAGAATTGGCTTACGTCCTATCCATATCTCATCTGGTATTTTAACTACAGACTTACTCGAAATCCTATTAAGAACATAACATATCAATTTGAGCACATATTCCTAGAAAGAGATTGGCAGACTAGCAAAGCCCATTATGAAATGAACCATATCCAATAGGATTTGATTTTTTCTTTCAGACACACCATTATGTTATGGTATCTTAGGAGTAGTTTATTAGGAAAGAATCCTATTTTCTCTTAGATATGTTAGAAACTCACTGAAAAGATACTCATTCCCTTGGTTAGATTGAAGAGTTTTAATATTATTTTTAGTTTGTTTCTCTACTTCATTATGAAAATGTTTGAATATTTTAAACGACTCAGATTTGTATTTCATTAAGTAGACATACCCATACCTAGATAGATTGTCTATGCACGTAATAAAGTAGTGATATCCACCTTTGGCACTAGTGCTTAGAGGTCCATATACATTAATATATACTATACTTAGAAGCTCACAAGGCCGTTCATCTTTTCTAGTAAAAGATGACTTAGTCATCTTTTCTAGTAAAAGATGACTTAGTCATCTTTTCAAGTAGACAAGACTCACAGTTGGACAATGATTCAAAATCATTGGTTTCGAGGATTCTCCCTCGAGTCAACTGTTCATCCTATTCTTATTAATATGGCCCTACCTATAATGCCAAAGGTAGGCATCAGAGATATTATCTATCCTAGGATGTTTATCAAATGAGTAGACCATATTAATAGGCTATGATAATATGTAAATTTTATTGTTCAATTGTCCATTAAATACAGTAATACTATTCAAAATAACATTATAAAAGTTTTTTTTATTGATATTTCATAACTATTTTGATCAAAAGGCCTACAAAAATAATATTCAATAAAAAATTTGGACAAAAATGACATGCACTAAGAACAACTATATGAGATTTGAATACAAGCTTAATGATCCCTAAAGCTAAAACTTGAATTGATCTTCCATCTCCAACGTTCAGGAATCTTTCACCTTCTTCAAATTTCTTACTAACCTATAAACCCCATCATGAATTGCAAATATGATAAGAGCTTTCAGTATCTAATACCTAGGTAATAATATCACATATAGAAAAGTTGCAAAGAGTTATCATATAATTACCTTGCCTAGTAATAGATTGCTTCTTCCTCGGCATGTCTGGATCTAGGGAGGTAATGTATTAAGGATAGTTTTTCTTCCAATGCCCCTGCTTCTTATAGTAGAAGTATTCTGCTTGGCTTTGGTTGGACTTGAATTTCTTGGTCTAATCCTACACCAATATTCCAGCATGCTGCTGCATCTTCTTTTTTTTTTTTTCTTATTTTTTTTCTTTCTTAAAGGATTGACGATCAGAAGAAGACCCTCCCACAACATTCACCAACTCCTTATGGAGCTGGTGATCATTCTCAAAGTTCTGTAGTAATTCTAGCAAACCATGGTAGTTGACTATAGGCTATCATTCTATAATAAGTAAGGAATGGGAGGCATGATTTTGGCAAGGAGTTTAGTATGGCATCTTTCCCAAGCTGTTCATGAAAGAAAAAGCTGAGCTTACTCAAGTGCTCAATTAGCTTGATCATGTATAGTATATGATCAGTAACTGACATCCTATCCCTCATCTAGGTGTTGAAGATTGCATAACTAGTTTTATGTCTCTCAATGTCATCAAGAGTGCCAATGGATTTATTCAACATTTGAAGCATATCCTTTGGTTGAGTATTTTCAAACCTATGACTGAACTCATCACTCATAGCTGCCAGCATAATGCAACGAACATGATTTGATCATTGAGCCACTTCTAGTAAGTATCTTGGACCGTCTCCTATGCATTCAGAGCTAGCTCCTTTGGTACCAAATCTATCAAAACATACAGAATCTGCTCATGCTCTAGGACTATCTTTAACTTTCGATATCAACTATCAAAATTAGATCCCCTTAATTTATCACTGTCTAATAGTAATCAGAGCGACATGATAGTGGCCATAACTGCACAAAAAGAAAAATCAAAAATCTAATTAGTATATGAATTAATAAGCCTAAAGACTTGGACTTTAGTCTAAAGAATCTCCTACTATTTTATATGAATTGGTAGCTTCTATTTTCAATTTGAGAAATTACCTTACTTTCTTAGCGGGTACTAGAATCCACACAGGCTATACAGAAGTCCAAGTTTGGTTGGCCAATCCATGTGCATCTATGGATAGGTTATTAACCAATTATTTTTAAAATAATTTTTAGTAATTAATTTTGCTCTAGATTTTTTTTAGTAGGCTTTGGCCTTCATTGAAAGATCTAGTTAGGTCTAATCATTAACATAACCATACTTGGTGTATCTAACCAATAAATGATTAGATCCGACTTTGGTCGGCCAATCTAACCATCATTAAAGAGACACGGTTGAGTTATTATATTATGAATGATAATTTCAATAGTCAATAAGCACTAGGCTTTTGAACCTCCAATGATTATCTAACTAATAGACTCATTATCATCCAACTTAATGAGAGACTATGATCCAATTATCACCATAACTATTTCATTTTTAAGGATCTAATGATTTAGAGGATTTGATTAATACATTTTCAAAAAAGAGAAGAGATTGACCAGCTAATCATGATCCTCTTACTAACTTCATCAAGTCAAATCAAAGAAGACTAGAGATAAGCTGACCCAGGGGCATCTAAATCAGTCACATTGATTTACCTAATTAATATGGGTTAGCTTAAATCACCAAGTGATCTAATCAAAATCTAATCGACCATGTCAATCAGATAAGTAAAATCAATAGAAGGGATATGCCATTAACTTGCCATAGATCAAATCTATGTGAGTAGCTTCCAATTACAAACCACCGGTCAAGATTACTAGACTTACCTTAGATACCAACTGATTAATTAATTTCGACTTGATCAACCTAATAATCTGGGCTCGACCGCCACTGGCCTGCAGTGACGGTCCCCCCTCTCCTCCCCGACATGCAATAGCCCCCTCTCCCCTCTAGCTTGCCTGCGATAAGCCCCCTTCTTCTTCTCCTTGTTGCTACCTGTCATTGATCTGCACCATCGGGGGAACAGGGGCAGTGCGGGCAGTCGAGGGATCGGGGTGTGGTGTCGAAGGCATGGAGTAGCAGTCGAGGGAGGGTGTGGTGTCGAAAGCATGGAGCAGTGATCGGGGGGTAGTGAGCAGCCATCGAGGGAATGGGTGCGGTGAGCAGTAGCCGGGGGGCAATGTTGGAGATGCCAAGGGGTAGCGTAAGGCGGCTAGCGGGCGATGCGGGTGGCTGGAGCAGCATGGGTGGCTAGGGAGCGGTACAAGTGGCCAGGTAGGGTAGCATAGGCAGTCGGCGGACAGTGCGGATGGTAATGGGGTAGCATGGGGGGTGTGGTACTGGGCGGGGATCGAAGGGTGGCGGCACGGGCAGGTGAGGGTGGCGATGGAAGCGGCCACTCAAGGTACGTGGGAGGATAAAAAAAATAATAAATAAAATAATAAAATTATTAAAATGTATTAATAATTTATTATTTTATCAAAAGCAAAATATATAAAAAATAATATTACAAAAATAAAATAAAAATTAAAGATTGATTTTGTAATTAATTTTAAAAATTTAAATATTATAAAAAAATAAATAGCAATCAATTTTATGATCGATCTTTTAATTAAAAAATGTAAAAATAATTAGCAATTGATTTTATTAATAAAAAATATTTAATAAAATTAGCAACTGATTTTGCAACTAATATGTTAATTTAAAAAATTAAAAATAATTAGCAATTAATTTTGTGAATGATTATATTAATAGAAAAATTCAAAAATAAATAATGATCATTTTTATGATCATTTTTTAATTAAAAAAATAATCTATGACTAATTTTATTAATAAAAAAATAGTTTAACAAAATTAGTGATCAATTTTATGATTGATATATTAATTAAAAAATTAAAAATAATTAGTGATTGAGTTTATGATTGATCTTTTAATTAAAAAATTTTAAAATAATTAGTAACCAATTTTGTAATTGATTTTTTTAATAAAAAATATTTAATAAAATTAGTGAATGATTTTGCAATTGATATGTTAATTAAAAAAATAAAAATACTTAGCAACCAATTTTGTGATTGATTATATTAATAAAAAATTCAAAAATAAATAGCAATTAATTTTATGATATATTTTTAATTAAAAAATTTAAAAATAATTAATGATTGATTTTATTAATAAAAAATATTTTAACAAAATTAGCAATGGATTATGTGATCGATATATTAATTAAAAAAATAAAAATAATTAGTAATTGATTTTATGAATAAAAAATTCAAAATAAATAATGATCAATTTTATGATTGATTTTTTAATTAAAAAATTTAAAAATAATTAGCCATCAATTTTGTGATTGATATATTAATTAAAAAAATGAAAAAGTAATTAATGATCAATTTTGTTAATAGAAAAATTTAAAAAAAATAATTGGTGACTGATTTTGTGATCGATTTATTAATAAAAATATTTTAGTAAATTTAGAGATCAATTTTATGATCGATTTGAGCAACTAATTTTGCAAGCGATTTAAAAAAATGAAATATCATAAAATTTAAGTTATTTTTTAATTTTTGATCTTTGAATTGATCGTAAATTTTGTGATTGATTTAAATTGGTCCCAAAATATTTTCAACCAAGCTTTTTGCAACCAAAAATTTTTGGTTGCAAAATTGTTCACAAATATTATTAGCGATCGATTTTTAGTTTTTAGCATCCAATTTTTCGATCACTAAAATCTTATTTTTTTGTAGTGTTTGGATTTGATGGACTAGTTAGTGAGACCCGATACAAGGAAAGACATGTGAAGGACATGGAAATAAAAATTTAAAATGTACCAGGAACCAATTTTAGAGAAATATGTTACTAAGAATTGGACGAGTGGGGATTAATAGTATTGTAATCTTATTTAGGATGGATGTAATTGTACTAAGAAAAGGATAAAAAATCAATGGAAGTTCTAGTTTATCTACTTGTTTACTTTATCTTTTTCTTTCTTTTTGAATCATACTTTTATATTTTTTAGGAGTAGACAGTAGTTCTGTAATCCAAAAGTTCTTGAATTTTCAAGACAATTTCGAACCCTATCATTTTTTGAATTTCTAGTTTTGCACCAAGGCATGCCACACATTTATCTTAGCATCTCCAAACTCCTTGATTTTTTGGGCTTTGGCCATGAAAAATAAGAAAATAGTGCACCACTTTGATAATTATGATTCAGATAAAATAAGTATTATAAAGTTTGAAGATATAAGGAACCAGTTAGGGTACAAAAATTATATCCATTTCTACTATCTTGTGCTAGGACATAGCTTTGAGAGTGGCTTGAAGGAGTTTAAAATATGATAGAAATATATTTAGTATGTTGGAGGTAGTGAGAGGGAAGGATGTAATGCAAATCTACGTAGAGCAGAAGATGGATGAAGTAAATACTTTGAATACATGTATTATGATATCTTTTATTATTTAAATATTCATATATATCTAATTAAATATTTCTTTCTTTGCATGCAGGATCTAGCTATGAAGAAGGGAAAGTACCTATAAAAGAAAGAACGAAACCTATGAAGAAAGGGAGAGAGTCCAATGAAAAAGGAAAAGAGCCCATAGAATAAGAGGAGCATTAAAATGGTAAGCTTGAGTTCTATAATGAAAGGAAGGAGTCATATAAAAAAGGGAGAATTTAAGCTTAGGTCAATACTTAATATGCTTGCTGAGAAGGAATGCGAGTAAGAAAAGATGAAGAGATGCCATTAGGTAGTAACCAGCCTATACTATATTCTAAAGAGGTGCAATATAGCAGTAGATAGCCCTAAATACATGCTAAAATAGTGGCATCAAATAATAGCCAAGCTCAAGTTTGTTCCATAGATGGACCATTGAAAACAAGTGTAAAACAATCAAGGAAGGAACAATCATTAGAGCAAGGGAGGCAAAGTGATGAGGAATGTGATGTTGAAGAATCTAAGAATGAAAGTGATAATGAAGAAATTGATAAGAAAAGTGAGGATGAATGAGCTAAGAAGGAAGTTGAAAATGAAGGTAATTTAATAAATAATAAGTGTTTGAAGCACTTCTTAACTATTGGAAACTAGAAAATATAAAGGTAAAACAAATACTCATAATACTTAAGTATAACTTTCAAAGTAGTGGCTTATTATAATAACCTGCTTTCAAATATCTTATACCTAATTCATTATCTATTATTTTATTTCAAGATATTTTTGTTGTTATAGAAAATTAGTGAGAAAAATAAAGCAAATTAGGGAAAGCAAAGGTACATGTGATAGAAACACGATGTTGTCGTTAAGATACCATGTTTATCAGTTTAATCTGACTTCTTAAAATCATTGAAAATGCGTAGATAGCAGTGAGTCGGGTCGAATCCATAGAAAAGGTAGTATTTTAGATTTGAAATCTTTGATTTTTAAAAAGAAAAAGAAAATGATTTGAGTTTTGGAATCAAAAGTGAAGTCGGAAGATTAAAAATAAAAATTAAAAGATGCAAAAATTTAAACTTGGTACTAAGATCTACTAATTAGATCTTAGCATCTACTTGTAATAAAATAAAAAGTAATAATTAAAGTACAGAAATTAAATTGTAATAAAAATAAAAAGTAAGAAATTAAAGTGCAAAAATAAAATTTTTATTAATTAAAATTTTAAAATTTAAATACATAGAATTTAAAAAAGAATAAAATAGCCTAATCTCTGATCTTGGATCGGCATTGGTAGAAAGATGGTGTAGAAGCTCGACTCTTCTTCTCGGCATCCATTGCTTCGAAGCAGCCTTTATTCCATAACCTAGCTTCGCCCTGTACCAAAGCTTCATCTTGATCGAAGATATTGATTTCTGAAGACCTGGGGTCCTTTTTATAGAGCTAGGAGGGCTAGATATTTTTTTCTAAAGGCAATGTGGGACTAATAGCCTTTGTAATCATCAAAATTTGAATAAAATTTGAATTAAAATAGCTTTGATATGACTCTGGTAAGTTTGGTAAAATCTGGCCATTCAATAGAAATCCAACGGTCCAAAAATCATCAAAATGGATGTATATCAGCCCAGATTGGGTCGGATCATTTTCTGACCATTGAATTGTGCTTGATGGAGGAAATCTGATCGCAAATCGCGCTTTGGGAGTCCTAATCACCGTCGGGAGCATTCTGGACTGTCGGATCAAAGCTAGAATCAAGCACTGCCGTCCGATGGCGATCCAAGTGAAATCGACAATCGAAAAAAATGCTGACCGTCTGATCTTGACTGCAAACAACCACCACCGTACGATCGCATGTTTACTATTCCCATAGACCACGTGGACCGGCTACATCGTGCACCGCAACCAATCAGCGCCTTTTATTGATAGATGAAAAGACCAAAATGCCCTATGAGCCACGATGAATTTTCTGTAAACCGTTTAGGGGTCTAGGTCTACCACGTGGTAGGCTCTGATTTGCTGGTGTCTGCTGAGCTGGCGGTCTACACTGTGCTGTAGACCGACTGATGGCTTCTGAGCTTGAGTTGGCTAGCATGGATGGCTTAGTGTGTCAGCTTGGTCGGCTTGGCTTGGCATGTCTGGATGCATCGGTTGCTGCGGCATGGCGGCTTGAGCCGTTTGAGCCGTATGTTATTTTTTTTCATATTACTTTTTATTTTATTTCTTTAGAAATTTATATCTTTTTCATTTTAGCTTCATTTTGCTCCAAACTTATTTCGTTACAATCAAAAAAATGAGCTCTTTTCATTGATTATAAAATTTTATTTTTTAATTTTTATTATTTTTTAATTAATTTTTTAATTAATAAAAATATGAATTTCTTAAAAATTATATATAAATTGATTATTAATTCTTAAAAATTAATATCAATTAATTAATAAATTAATACTTTTATTGATGAATTTATGATGCTTATCACACCCCCCAACTTAAGCTTTGCTCATCCTCGAGTAAAGAAAGAATTTAGTTTTAAATACCTTTTAACTTTAGAGTTTTGATTTTTACCTAAGCAGTTTTTAAAATGGCCATTGATATTCAATAGAGATTAAATGAGATATATCATTGGGGTATTAATACTTATCAATAAAAAAATTAAGTAAAAAATATTAAATTTTTTAGAATTTTTTCTAAATTATCCTACCTTTATCTCTGATTTGTCTAAACTTTCATATAGACAAGTGTATTGCTACTTCCATCCTTCATTTATTGATTTTTTTTATTTTTATATTGCCCACTTTTTGATGTGAATATCATTGCTTACTTAGACAATGGGATTCGATTACTCGATGAAAAACTAATATATATATATATTTTTAATATTGTATCACTATTGAGTGTCTTAACTCCTTAAGCTTTCTATTTGATCCATGTAGCGAGTCTTGGGCCAATGACTTCCAAATCAGTTGACTTTAGGGTACTAAATATAGAATATCCCTCGGGCTTACTAGCTCGAATCAAATAGGCTACAACAAGCTTCTTTGCTCTTTCCACCTTTTGATGCGAAACTCAATGCTTGCTTAGGCAAAGAGGTCCGATTACTCAGTGAGAAGTACTTGAAAACTATTTTATTAAAATAAATTTTTTATATGAAAAAATATATAGTTACCCTACACAAGCCTATAAAAAGTAGACTTTTCTTTGATGCTAGTAGAAATAATTAGAAATGCTCCAAGGAAAATTTTTTTATGTTCTAGACTTAACTCTTTATTGAATTTTCTTAATACTTGATTCCTCAATATCTCACCGATTCTCTAATCTGTGTATCAATTTTCTTTTACAAATGCTTAGTTTAATTCAATTTTTAAGCATAATCAGGTATCTAAATACTAAATACTAACTTTTTTGAGGACTCAAAATTTTAAAATTTTTATTTTTTCTCCCCCCCAACTTAATCGACATTATCCTCAATAGAGAAGAAAAAAGAAAAAATAAAGGGTGTAATAAAGAATATTTAAGAATACACCTGACTATATTTTTGGTCCAGCACATGTTTTAGAAAATTTGGGCTCTTCCTCCAACTTATTCAAATTATCCTAAAAAAAAGTAAACTAAAAAGATAAATTAAATAAAAATTAAATATTGGGTTACCTCCCAACAAGCGCTAAGTTTACCATCTTCAGTCAGACACAATGCAGCTTACTATCCTGTGTCAAATATTGGATTGATAAATTTCAATGGTTTTGAATTGCCAATCTTAGAAAGTTGATTTGTAATCTCATTATTGATATATTCATTATTAATTTTAGGGATATAATTTATGATTCCATTCTCAGACCCATATTTATTAAGAATTTCTCTTATTTGTTCTTCTAAAATACTCATGAATGGAGTTTTAGGAGTTAAGTTTGATTCAATGGGTGCTGGAATGGTGACTAAAGGCTGTTTTAATTCTGAAGGTAAATTAATATGATCTTGCTTAAATAACTCCATTGATATTTCATTACATGCCTCTTGATTTTTGTAAGAAGAACCAGCTTCTAGGGTTGAACAAAACAGACTTTTGGATTTATAAGTCTCGAGTAAATCAACTATTCTCTTTTCCCCTTTTTCTATCTTATTTAAACTGGAACCAGCATCTGTACTAATTATCTAACAGAAAGGAAAGGCTTCAGATCTATAGTTAACGTCGGAATGAATTCTCAAAACCATTGGATCTCGGATCGGGAAGCTATGCGGGATGCCATTCCATTTCAGCGCCTTCTCTCTCGGTCGTCCGATCAAGCTTCAGTGAAAAATCGCCCGTTGGATCAGGCCAGAATTCCCAAATGCCCTCCATGGATCGTGCGTGAGCCAGGTGTTGCATGGACCGTCGGTTCTTCAACCCAATTCAGCGCGCTCCTTTATGAAATTCCGAATTACCCTTGATAATGGCCACCGTGCGGCTGCGAAAAATGCTGACGTCAGCATTGCGTCTGCAGTTTTTTTTTTGTCTTTTGAATTCGATTCTGGCTCGGTTTGAAGTCCGTTTATCTAAAAATTTTTTTTATTCAGAATCAGAAAAATAAAAAGATCTTTCATATGATAAGCCTTCTTTCTACATAAGATTAATAATATATCAATTTCTAATAAAATAAATTAATTTATTTTATAATTTAATACTTTTATTAGTATATTTTTACCACTTATCATCTAGAATTTTGTATAAAGTAAGTTTGTAATTTAAATTCTACAAAGCACATATATCATACATATACATTTTAGATTCAAAAATCAAAACTATGTATCGAGCATATGTAATATGAGGATGTAGATCTAAACATGAAATACATTATATGGATCTTATTTAAATGATCAAAATTAGATCATAAAATAACTAATATTAGATTTAAAATTTAAAAGTAAATTATAAATTATTTTATATTTTATCTAACTTATTTATGATTTAGAAAGTACATATTAAGATAATCTCTTCATTGTAAAGGATAAACCTTACAGTAGGATAACTTATAATCAGTATGTACGATCCTGAAATTATTTAGATCTTATCTAAATAATCAATAATAGATCAAATATCTATTTAATTTTTAGATTTAAAATTAAAAAAATAAGTCATAAATCTATTTGGATCACATCTAACTTATTTATGATTTAATTTACAAATTAGCACATACTAGGACAACCTTTTCATTGTAAGGGATTAACCTTACAATAGGACAACCTTATGATCAGTATGTGTGATATTTAATTTTTATTTTTAAATTTATTTTAATATAAATATGATCATGTTATAAAAAATCTAGTGCTCTGATACCATTATTGGAAAATCATGCAGGATTTCATGCATACATTTCGAAACTTTTTCGAAACTAGATGCAGTGGAAGACATAGATTAAGCTATTTTAATCTATTTAATGGCATGGGTTGATCTAAATCACTAAACCCCTATTCTAGGATCCATATATATTTCAAAGATGACATGAATAAATTTTAAAAAAATAAACAAGGTTGGTATTGATCATATCAATATCGTAGACTAAGAAATAATTCTAGAAATCCTAGATATATCTAGGTCAAAAAGAGATCGAATCTTTTATCTTCGCATGGATCGAGAACATTCACAATTGATTTCAATGTTTCATCCTTGTTGCCTTGGAGTCGTTCAACCTCTACAGATTGTCCATTACGAGAGTCGCTTGGCATATTTGGAGGTTCGTCGAATGAAGATCTACTTAAAGTGCTAGCTTCTCCATGGTTCCTCCTGATGGATTGATCTATTAAAAAAAAATTCTTCAGAATCTCTTGGATACTTCAAGAGAGAAGATAAAGAGGATGATAAGGATGGAAGAACCCAGCTTTTGGATCTTCCAAAAGTAGAAAAGAAAGGCGTAAGAAAAAATCCTAAGAGAAGATACATCTTTCTTTCAGGACATCAACCATTGATTGTCCTAAATAGATTTTTCATGCCTGAAACAAGAGGAGACCTCCTTTAGATTTTCCTAGGTCTTTCTCTATTTCTCTATTTTTCTCTTAGGAAAAAACCATTAAAGATGATAAGAAAAGCTTTTTCAAGGAAACTTAAGTGAAGACCTCTTCTCTTCTTCTTGTTCTCAACAGGACATAATCCATATCATGTCCAAAAATAAACCCAAGCCTTCCTAGAGAAACATGGCACTTATTCCCAACACCCCAACCTCCTTTTTTTCTGGTTGTACATGGAATCATCAGGGTATCTTCCATGCCAAAAGCACCCTATAAAGAGGCATCCAGCCGTCCAGATAGTGGTCAAATTACCCAACTTTGGAAATAGGCGAAAAGAGAGTTGGGGCGTCCAAGAGTTGATGCCACCCTTCTGTTGCTTTTGTGCATTTGGGAAACCAGAATTTCACTGCAAAGACTCCTTCCCTAATAATGGCCATAGATTATATTCCAATTATCATAATCTTAGGCTCGCCAAATGCGGAGGAGTTTGTGGATCTTACTAGATCTATCCAATAGAGTCCTAAGAAAAAACTATTCCTAGTTTGAATGTTCAAACAAATTGTCAATAAAAAAAAAACAGGATTGAGAGAGGGTGTGGAGACTTCTTAGCCATGTGGAAAAAAACCCAGAAAACATCAAAAAAATATTTATAGGGCATTGGTTCTAGCAGCTACGGAAAATAAGAGTCCTAGTCTAATTAGACTTCTCTATTTAGACTAGTGTCAAAAATATTCTGAATGCACATTTAAAATTTTTATTTTAAATCACAAAAAATACAACCCACTTTATGAGAGGATGACTGTCCCTTAGCGCCAGACTAAAGAAGCTTAATTAAATTAGATTAAAACTTAAATTTAAATCTAATTTAAATCTTAAACACTCAATCTAGCGTTCACAAAGTCTAAGCTTACTATAAGTCTCCTAGCAAACATGAAATTATTTTTCTTAATAATTTGGCTTATCTCATATAAATTAATTGACTTCAATCAATTAAGTTCAAACTCTTCTTAATTAAATTATTCAATTAGAACTTGATCTCATCTAATTACTCAATCAAATTAAATCAACTAGTAATCCGAATTACTAATCAATTCTCCTACAAACATTGCACTTGATCGAATTCATATTGCATTTTGAAATGATTCGATTTTGAATTGATTTTCAATCACCGACAAACCATTCTTGATAGATAATAACCTCTTTATAGTGTTGATCCCATAGATTTGAACTAAAATCGCGTAGCATATAATACTTAATTTCTGTATCAATCAAAAATGACCTATCTAGCATATGATACAACACCAACGGACTGTTTTTTACTGATTTACAACGATCGAATGTACTGCCAAAGCAATATTCTTAGAACCCTGTAACCATATAAGTTACCGTATAATTCATTTCCTGTTACTAATAATGCTTTGGGACGACTTTGAAGGTTTAGCTATCAACACTCATTAAGTATATCTCCATATTATATTTTTAAAATTTTATAAAATCCTATACATCTCCACGAGGATTACCCAGGCCTAGTTTTTGCTAAATTAAAACATTAGTGGACTTGTGCTTCTAAAGTTAATCAAGAGTGATCAATTCTCTCTTGGACTCACACATGACACTACAAGTACTTGACTGTATCCAAAAGTCTTCCCATCCTATATTAGACAATACTAGTAGTCCGACATCAAAGGTACAGTAGTTACTTGCAAGTCCACCTGTGATCTTAGGTTGGAGGCCGATAGTTAATATCCGTTGCCTTTACTAGCTACTTTTATAGCTTAAATCTCTACTATGTCACTTCACGAATATATCAGTGCAATTACTCTATACTCTATCTGCAGTTCTCCATTACGAGTATTTCATACTATTTGATTATGGAGACAACAAAACGTAATATACATACAGCGACTTTACCACTTGATAATGTAAGTCCAGTTAATAACTTATCATTTGATCGTGGAAAATTAGAAACCATCCGATAAATCTTTCTTTATTGATTGAGTATGGTTAAGGACTTCATCACTAAACTAGGAGTTCATTTAAGAAAATCACAAACTTTATGATGTAATGAAGCAAATAACCATTATTATTTAATAATTCTATATACTTAATTCAATTCATTTAACTTAATGTTTGGCTTACTAAGACATTTTTTCTAAACATCATATGCACCTCTTGCTTCCACTCGTCCATTTAGCAAGTTATTTTCACATCATCTAATGATTTCATAAATACAGCGATGCAAGCTATCACCAAGCATGATTTAGTTCAATGATTTTGTGAGCCATTGCTGCTCACTAGCCTGCCGAAATCATATTCTTGTTCAGTAAGTTTCGTATACTATTTACACATGCTAACGATACCTCACCTCAGCAACTAGATGGGTTTTTTAGGTTTTTCTTTCCATCTACATCCTTTTTCTTATGAAGACCTACTTACATCCTATGGATTATTTATCAATTTTAGGTGGCATCAACTAATATCCATACATCATTGACCTTTATGGACTCATTTTTCGAATTTAATGATTTCGAGCACTATCAGATCAGATCTCTCATAGTTGCAGTCCATGTAGGATGATCAGATCCTAATTGTTCTATCAACCTTGGACAGGATCACCATCCTTAGATCAGAAAATCATAGTATCTATTTGGCTGATGCTGTACTTTATCGGATCCACACTTAAGGGTGTAGGGCAACATGGGCTTTAGGATTGATCTAATAAAATTTGGTTCAGGTTCAGCTACTTATTATCGATTCTTCACCATTGAACTCATCAAGTTCATCAATCTTAGAGGCATTAGTTCTTTCATCAAGGAAACTTCTTTTTAAAAAGATTGCCTTTAAGTTGACGAATATCTTTTGTTTCACAGCAAGGTAGAAATAATCCTTTGATTTTTTTTGAATTACCTAAGTGAAAATACATCTGTCAAGGACCCTAGATCTAAGCTTTCATCATTAAATATTTGACATAAGCCGGCATACCTCCCAAATCTAAGAGTAAGAAATTGGCTTTACTCTATCCATTATCTCATCGGGTAATTATTAACTACAGATCTTACTCGGTAAATCCTATTTAAGAACATAACATATCAATTTGCACATATTCCTAGAAAGGATTGGCAGACTAGCAAAGGCCCATTTGAAATGAACCATATCAATAGGATTTTGATTTTTTCTTTCAGACACACCATTATGTTATGGAATATGCTTAGGAGTGTTTATTAGAGAAAGAATCCTATTTTCTCTTAGATATGTTAGAACTTCACTGAAAAAGATACTCATTCCCTTGGTATAGATTGAAGAAGTTTAATCATCTATTTTTAGTTTGTTTTCTACTTCATTATGAAAATTGTATTGAATATTTTAAACGACTCAGATTTATTTCATTAAGCTAGGAATACCAACCTAGAATTAATTGTCTATGCACGTAATAAAGTAGTGATATCCACCTTTGGCCACCTAGTGCTTTAAGATCCATATACATTAATATATACTATACTTAGAACTCCCAAAGGCCGTTCATCTTCCTAAGTAAAGATAAGACTTAGTCATCTTTTCTAGTAAAAAGATGACTATTATGCTTTTCAAGTAGGACAAGATCCAGTTGGACAATGATTCAAACATCCATTTCGGTCGAGATCTCCCTCGAGTCAACTGTTCATTTCCATTCTTATAATGGCCCTTACCTATAATGCCAAGGTAGCTATCAGAGATATTATCTTATCTAGGAGTTTAGCAAAATGAGTAGACCATTTAATAGGCTATTGATAATATGTAAAATTTTATATGTTCAATTGTTCCATTTAAAATACAGTATTGACTATCAAATAACATTATTAAAAGTTTCTTTTTATTGATATTTCATAACTTTTTGATCAAAAGGCCTACAAAAATACATATCAATAAAAAATTTGGACAAAAATGACATGCACTAAAACAACTATATGAGATATTTAATTACAAGCTTACATGATCCCTAAAGCTAAAATTGAATTGATCTTCATCTCCAACGGTTCAGGAATTCTTTTCACCTCTCTGATTAAATTTCTTACTAACCTTAAACCCAGTCATGAATTGCAAATTAGATAAGAGCTTTCAAGTATCTAATACCTAGGTTAATAATATTCACATATAGAAAAGTGCCAAAGATTATCATATCAATACTTACCTTGGCCTAGTATAGATTGCTTCTTCCTCGGCATGTCTGGATCTAGGAGTAATGTATTAAGGATGTTTTTCTTCCAATGCCCCTGCTTCCTATAGTAGAAGTATTCAGCTTGGCTTATTCGTGGACTTGAATTTCTTGCTTAATCCATCACCATATTCCAGGCATGGCTGCAAGCATCTTTTTTTTTTTTTACTTTTTTATCCTTTCTTAAGAGAATTGACGATCAGAGAAGAAAACCTCCACAGCAACATTCACCCAACTCCTTACTGGACCTGGTGCTCATTCTCCAAAGTTCCTGTATAACATTCTAGCAATATCCAATGCTAGTTGAACAGACGCATATAATCCGCTACACTTCATAATAAGATTAAGGAATGGGAGGCACATTAGATTTTTGGCAAGGAGTTTAGTTATGGCATTCTTTCCCCAAAGCTGTTCATGAAAGAAAGAAAGCTGAGTCTTACTGCAAGCTGCTTCAATTGTAGCTTGATCACTGTATAGTATATGCATCAGTTAAAACTGACATCCTACCTCAATCTAAGGATTTGAAGATGCAATAACTAGTTTATGTCTCTCAATCTCATCAAGAGTGCCATGGTTTATTCAACATTTGAAGCATATCCTTTGGTTGATATTTTCAAAACCTATGACTTGACAATCATCACTGCTAGCTTGCCAGCATAATGCAACCGAAAATGATTGATCATTGAGCCACTTCTAGTAAGTATCTTGGACCGTCTCCTATGATTCATGCTAGCTCCTTTGCGTGTACCAAATCTATCAAAACATACAGAATTGCTTGCATGCTCCTAGGACTATCTTTAACTTTCGATATATCAAAACTATAAATTAGATCCCCTTATTTTATCACTGTCTAATCAGTAATCAGAGCACATGATAGTGGCCATAACTGCACAAAAATGAAAAATCAAAAATCTAATTAGTAATATGAATTAATAAGCCTAAAGGACTTGGACTTTAGTTCTAAGAATCTCCTACATTTTCATCAAATTGGTAGCTTCTATTCTTCAAATTTGAGAAATACCTTACTTTCTTACGGGTACTAGAAATCCACACAGCTATCCAGATAGTCAAGTTTGGCATTGGCCAATCCAGTGCAATCTATGGATAAGGTATTAACCAATTAACTTTTTAAAATATTTTTAGTAATTAATTTTGTCTAGATTTTTTTTAGTAGCTTTGGCCTTCATGAAAGATTCAGTTAGGTCTAATCATTAAATAACCATACTTGGTGATCTAACCAATAAATGATTTAGATCGACTTGCGCCCAATCTAACATCATTAAAGAGACCACGGTTGAGTTATTACTATTATGATGATAATTTCAATAGTCAAATAAGCACTAGGCTTTTGAAACCTCCAATGTTATCTAACTTAATAGACTCATTATCATCCAACTTAATGAAGACTATGATCCAATTATCACCATAACTATTTCATTTTTAAGGATATCTTAGATTTAGAGATTTGACTTAATACATTTTCAAAAAAGAGAAGAGATTGAACCAGCTAATCATGATCCTTTCTAAACTTCATCAAGTCAAATCAAAGAAGACTAGAGATAAGCTGACCCAGGGCATCTAAATCAGTCACATTGATTTACCTAATTAATATGGTTAGCTTTAAATCACCAAGTGATCAATCAAAATCTAAATCGACCATGTCAATCAGATAAGTAAAATCAATAGAAGGATTATGCCAATTAACTTGCCATAGATCAAATCTATGTGAGTAGCTTCCAATTAAAACCACCGGTCAAGATTACTAGACTTACCTTAGATACCAACTGATTAATTAATTTCGATCTTGATCAACCTAATAATCTGGGCTCGACCCACTGGCCTGCAGTGACGTTCCCCCCTCTCCTCCCCGCAGCAATAGCCCCCTCCCCTCTAGCTTGCCTGCTGATAACCCCTTCCTTCTCTCCTTGTTGCTACCTGTCATTGATCTGCACCATCGGGGGAACAGGGCAGTCGCGGGCAGTCGAGGCGGGGATTGGTCGAAGGCATGGAGTAGCAGTCGAGGGAGGGGTGGGTCGTAAGCATGGAGCAGTGATCGCGGCGTAGTGTGGATGGGCCATCGAGGAATGGGCGGCGCATGGGAGTCGGGGAATCAGAGGCGGGTAATGTGGAGATGCAAAGCAGTGGTCGAGGGAGAGCAGTGCGATGCTAGAGTTGTGGAGCAGTGGTAGGTGGCTAGGGGGTGGTGCAAGTGCCAGGCGTAGTAGGGTGATCGAAGGGGCGGTCGGTGTTAGGGACAGTGCAGTGGCTGCGTGGCAGTGCGGATGGTAAATGGGTAGCATGGGGGTGTGGTACTGGGCGGGATCGACAAGGTGGCGGCACGGGCAGTGAGGTGGCGATGGAAGGCGGCCACTCAAGGTACGTGGGAGATAAAAAAAAATAATAAATAAAAATAATAAAATTATTAAAATGTATTTAATAATTTATTATTTTATCAAAAGCAAAAATATAAAAAATAATATTACAAAAATAAAATAAAATATTAAAGATTGATTTTGTAATTAATTTTAAAAATTTAAATATTATTAAAAAAATAAATAGCAATCAATTTTATGATCGATCTTTTAATTAAAAAATGTAAAAATAATTAGCAATGATTTTATAATAAAAAAATATTTAATAAAATTAGCAACTGATTTTGCAACTAATATGTTAATTTAAAAAATTAAAATAATTAGCAATTAATTTTGTGAATGATTATATTAATAGAAAAATTCAAAAATAATAATGATCATTTTCTATGATCATTTTTAATTAAAAAATATAATCATATGACTAATTTTATTAATAAAAAAATAGTTTAACAAAAATTAGTTATCAATTTTATGATTGATATATTAATTAAAAAAATTAAAAAAAATTAGTGATTGAGTTTATGATTGATTCTTTAATTAAAAAATTTTAAATAAATTAAGTAACCAATTTTGTAATTGATTCTTTTTAATAAAAAATATTAATAAATTAAGTGAATGATTTTGCAATATGATTATGTTAATTAAAAAAAATTAAAATACTTAGAACCCAATTTTGTGATTGATTATATAATAAAAAAATTCAAAAATAAATAGCAATTAATTTTATGATATATTTTTAATTAAAAAATTTAAAAATCAATTATGAATTGATTTATAATAAAAAATATTTTAGACAAAATTAGCAATGGATTATGTGATCGAATATATTAATTAAAAAAAATAAAAATAATTAGTAATTGATTTTATGAATAAAAAAATTCAAAATAAATAATGAGTCAATCTTTATGATTGATTTTTTAATTAAAAAATTTAAAAATAATTAGTCATCAATTTTTGATTATATATTAATTAAAAAAATGGAAAAAGTAATTAATGATCAATTTTGTTATAGAAAAATTAATAAAAAAATAATTGGTGACTGTATTTTGTGATCGATTTATTAAAAAAAATAATTTTAGAAATTTAGAGTATCAACTTTATGATCTGATTGAGCAACTAATTTGCAAGCGATTTAAAATAAATAAATATCATAAAATTTAAGTTATTTTTTAATTTTTGATCTTTGAATTGATCGTCAAATTTTGTATGATTTAAATTGTCCCAAAATATTTTCAACCAAGCTTTTTGCAACCAAAAAAATTTTTGGTTGCAAAATTGTTCACAAATATTATAGCGATCGATTTTTAGTTTTTAGCATCCAATTTTTCGATCACTAAAATCTTATTTTTTTGTAGTGTTGGATTTGATGGACTAGTTGAGTGAGACCCGAACAAGAGAAAAGACATGTGAAGGACATGGAATAAAAATTTAAAATGTACCAGAACCAATTTTAGAGAAATATGTTATAGAATTGACGAAGTGGGTATTAATAGTATTGTAAATCTTATTTAGGATGGATGTAATTTACTAAGAAAAGGATTAAAAAATCAATGGAAGTTCTAGTTTATCTACTTTTTACTTTATCTTTTCTTTCTTTTTGAATCATACTTTTATATTTTTTAGGGATAGACAGTAGTCTGTAATCCAAAAGTTTTGAATTTTTCAAGACAATTTCGAACCCTATCATTTTTTGGAATTTCTAGTTTTGCACCAAGGCATGCCACACATTTATCTTAGCATCTCCAAACTCCTTGATTTTTTGGGCTTTGGCCATGAAAAAAATAAGTAAAATAGCTGCACACTTTGATAATTAGATTCAGATAAAATAAGTATTATAAACGTTGAAGATATAAGAACAGTTAGGGTACAAAAATTATATCCATTTCTACTATCTTGTGCTAGGACATAGCTTTTGAGAGTGGCTTGAAGGAGTTTAAAATATGATAGAATATATTTTATGTTGGAGTAGTGATGAGGGAAGATGTAATGCAAATCTACGTAGAGCAGAAGATGGATGAAGTTAAATTACTTTGAATACATGTATTATATATCTTTATTATTTAAATATTCATATATATCTAATTAAATATTCTTTCTTTGCATGCAGGATCTAGCTATGAAAGGGAAAGTACCTATAAAAGAAAAGAACGAACCTATGAAAAAGGGAGAGAGTCCAATGAAAAAGGAAAAGAGCCCATAGAATAAGAGGAGCATTAAAATGGTAAGCTTGAGTTCTATAATGAAAGGAAGGAGTCATATAAAAAAAGGTCGAGAATTTAAGCTTTAGGTCCAATACTTAATATGCTTGCTGGAGAAGGAATGCGAGTAAGAAAAGATTGAAGATGATCCATTAGTATTAACCAGCCTTATACTATATTCTAAAGAGGGCAATTATAGCAGTAGATAGCCCTAAATACATGCTAAAATAGTGCATCAAATAATAGCCAAGCTCAAGTGTTGTCCATAGATGAGACCCATTGAAAACAAGTGTAAAACAATCAAGGAAGGAACAATCATTAGAAGCAAGGAGCAAAGTGATGAGAATGTGATGTTGAAGAATCTAAGAATGAAAGTATAATGAAGAAATTGATAAAAATGAGGATGAATGAGCTAAGAAAGAAGTTGAAAATGAAGGTAATTTTAATAAATATAAGTGTGAAGCACTTCTTACTATTTGGAAACAAGAAAAATATAAAGGTAAAACAAAATACTCAAATCTTAAGTATAACTTTCAAAAGAGTGGCTTATTATAATAACCTGCTTTCAAATAGTCTTTATACCTAATTCATTATCTATTATTTTTATTTCAAAGATATTTTTGTTGTTATAGAAAATTAGTGAGAAAAATAAAGCAAATTAGGGAAAGCAAAGTACATGTGATAGAAACACGATGTGTCGTTAACGATACCATGTTTATCAGCTTTAATCTGACTTCTTAAAATCATGGAAAATGCGTAGATAGCAGTGATCGGGCTTCGAATCCATAGAAAAGTGATAGTATTTTAGATTTGAAATCTTTGATTTTTAAAAAGAAAAAAGAAAATGATTTGAGTTTGAATCAAAAGTGAAAGTCGAAGATTAAAAATAAAAATTAAAGAAAATGACAAAAATTTAAACTTTGTACTAAGATCCTACTAATTAGATCTTAGCATCTACTTGTAATAAAAATAAAAAGTAATAATTAAAGTACAGAATAAAATTGTAATAAAAATAAAAAGTAAGAAATTAAAGTGCAAAAATAAAATTTTATTAATTAAAACTTTTTAAAATTTAAATACATAGAATTTAAAAAGAATAAAATAGCCTAATCTCTTATTCTTGGATCGCATGGTAGAAAGATTGGTGTAAAGCCTCGACTCTTCTTCTCGGCATTCCATTGCTTCTAAGCAGCCTCTATTCCATAACCTAGCTTCGCCACTTGTACCAAAGCTTCATCTTGATCGAAGATATTGATTTCTGAATGACCGGGGTCCTTTTTATTAGAGTAGGAGGGCTAGATATTTTTTTCTAAAGGCAATGTGGACTAATATCCCTTTGTAATCATCAAAATTTGAATAAATTTGAATTAAAATAGCTTTGATAGACTCTGGTAAAGTTTGGTAAATCTGGCCATTCATTAGAAATCCAACGGATCCAAAAATCTAATCAAAATGGAATGTATATCAGGCCCAGATTGTCGCGGATCATTTCTAGAACTAGTCTTGCATATCTTCATGTTCTTAGATCCAAATCATTTAATTTTAATTTTTCTGATTTCAGATCTGATCACATCTCATATGACATCTGAAATCATATTATTTTAATTAAAATAAAATTAAAATCAGATCTAAACAATTTTAGAACCATGGCTCTGATACCAGTTGAAGGGAAATCCTGATTTCCCGGTCCAGGTTCGTCCAGATCTGATTAGATCAAGAGATATATTTCAAAAATTTTCTCTTGACCTTAATCAGATCTTGATATATTTCAGATCTGATTCTTATTATTTTAATAAATAAAATAAAACAAGATAAATTAAATCAAATTCAATTTACCTGATTTGGGTAATCCTATTACCCTGTAGATGATCCTGATTTCAGCGGAAGGTTCTGGATCTTAGCCACGCAAGCATCCTGGCCTCTACCGGTATCCACTCGGATTGGATCTGGAGAACCTCTTCTTCTCTATCACACCTCCAAAAATCAGATCTGGATCTGATCTGGAGGATCTTCAAAACTCTTTTGAAGATCTGCAGTCATCCTTTTGCAGCAGCGCAGCCTTCTTGCTTTTGATCGCCTTTCCTTGATCTGAATCGCACCAACCAAAGTCCAAAACACCTTTTGGACGTGGAGAGCAAGGGGAGAAGAAGCTATGGCATGGAGGAGGAGGGGAGAGGCAGCCTTGGGGCGTGTCTAATAGCATTGGAATTAGGGTTGGGCGCAGGGTCTTATTTATAGACCTCTTGTGATCCAACTCCTCTTCCTCTCAACCAATCACAACCCTTTGTGAAATCAGATCTAAATCTGATTGGTTGGAATAGAGACCCCTGGATTCCTCCTTAGAGGGTGCCTAAGATCAGTCAAACTGGATTCTTAGGAGAACTCTGATTGGAATCCAAAAGGGAGGTGGAGTCCTTGTCCAACAAGGACTCCTAGGCGCCTCCTACTTGGGCTCACGCCACCCTTGGCGTGCGCCCTTCTCCTTGCCAGGTTCTGGCAGGGGGACAAGCCCCCACCAGCTCTCCAATAGGTGCATGACATGTGGTCAAAAGTCAAAGGGTGAATGGTCAACGTTTGACCAGTCAAAGGTAGACTTTTGACCAAAGTCAAAGAACAAGAAATGGCAGGTGACCAAAAATGGCAGGTAATGTCTTACAAATATAAGACAACCTATTCTGACTTGGACAACCTCCAGTCAGACCATATGAAGGCCTCTAATTGAGCACAAACTCCTTTGGCTCAGTCAGGACAACTTATTTATGATAGTAAAAGAAGAACGTTAGGTTCAATCGAGTGCTAGCACGATTTCCTTGAACCTAATTGAATCTCATTCAGATCAATTGAACTAGATCAGTTCAATTGATGATCACCAGATTCAAACCCTTGTTTGTGTGACCCAGTTAGGTTCAGTTCTGTATGGTAATGGGATATGTCATGATCTCTATCATAGACATCATCGAAACTCCTTTCGATGGATCAGAACTCTTCTGATTCGAACAGCTAGAATGATCGATCATCTAAATCATTCTAATTGCTCCCAAAATCCACCAGTGACACCTAGCAGTATATGGTGGCAACCCATCAGAGCTGAATGCGAACCTCTTGGTGCAGCTACCTGTGTGATTCAAGTTCTTCTATCTTGAGCCCCGATCAGATTAGGGTTAAGGTGAACTCATCAAACCCTAGTCTCTGTCATATGATGTAATCATTCGATTCGAGTCCAATGTGAAAATCTAAATAGAAACTCTTTCTATTATTTCACTCTACCATGGCCATGGATTTTTGGACTTGATTCTCATGATCATCATAGGGCTACTCCTCTACCACCGAGGTAGATAGATTCCATCTTGATGCAATCCATCCAGTTCCTACAATGAACATGTCATAGCCAACATACACCTCAGGGTTCCATATGGCTAAGGAGACCGAGTAATGGTGTAGTCAAACTATAACACCCTCAAGGTGAACTGCCGATGCATCTCAGGTCAAAGAACCAGACACACTACTGCAGCATCGAGTCAGTCATTGACGAGAAGGTAGACTCCCTAATGACTACTCGAGGTGGTCACGCTCAGTGCCCTCGTTCTCTAACGAGTACCTGTACTCTCGCTCCGGTGTCTCCACACCGTAGACTCAAGACTCATCTACTAAAGAGAAGCGATCGTACACCAACCTTCCGGATCAATCACCATCCTCGTGATGATCCTATGGTCGGGAGCTGTTTATGAGTTAATAATGATTATTCATGTCTTAAATTTTCAACTCTTGAAAATATGAATTATCATTACCATTAACTCAAAGGATGTATCACAGACACTAAATACACATGTGTGATAGAAAATAACCCATTTCATTAATTATAGTCAAAATTATAATTTTGCCCCTAGAAGTGTATTACAAGTGTCAGCCAATTCTGGCTTCTAGGGCACATATATCTAACAGTTGGTATGTTCAATTTATCATTATCTTATATTTATTTATATATAATCATGTCAATATGTAAGTATATTATGGATTGGTTAGATTTTTTTATATAATTATTTGATTTATTAATATATGTTATCAATCATATTTGACGATGGTATTATGTTTCCATGTATTATTATTTAGCCATCATATTATTATAAAATAAGTTAGATATCTTTATGGCTCTATCTATAATTTTTTTTTTAAGATTTATGATAATATAACTGAATTTCAGATAGTATCAAATAAGAATAAGGAACCACCATCATAGATTCAAATATTTCTTATAAATCATAAGCTTAAAGGAGGAAAGCAAGCTAATGAGGATACATGTGGCAAAATTCTAACCTGTATAATTTGTATAATTTTTTAAACATAAGAAGTGTTTATGCATCGTTATATTAAACATGTATATTTATTAGTTTTGAAACAAAATTGTGACTAAGAGTATTTAATATGGTTGGTTGTTGGATATTGTAGTCTCAACTAGAAGAAATATAGTCTCAAACTCAACGAGAAAGTTGTGCAAATATAGAAAAAAGTTATAGAAATTTTAGAAAAAAAAATCTGTACATGTGCATCTTTATGGAAGGGTGGTCACCTAAAAGAACTTGTGGAAAAAATTTAATAATGACGATCATTAATTTTGAGAGGGCCCAATAGCAAGAGATAGATAACTTCAAAAAAATTGTATAAGAGGATATGTAGAAGAAGTTTGATAAAAAAAGAATAAATATAGTCTAGAAGTTTGATCAAGAGAGAGTACACATGACTCATGGGTTACTAATGAAGCTCACATAAGTACAGCAGAGCAATCCAAAATTAGTTATTCCACAAGGATTTACGGACTTTTTATTAGTGAATAATTGATCTTCTGGTGATGCTATTAATAAAATCGGAATACCATGCATGCATAAATCATCTTCAGCTAATGCACATGATCCTTCTTCTTTAGTGGTATATATGAGTTATTTGTTTATATAACAAAATATTTTGATTGTTTCATAAAAAATAAATTATTTTTAGAGATAGATCGAGCTCCAATTGACCAAATTCCAATCCATATCCAGTTAGATTTTTGGCCATTGGATCGGCACGCATCTCCAAGATGTCCCTAAAAGCAAATGGAGGATTTCTTGTGAGGATTTGTGGTGCTCCCAAGTCTTGGAAGGCCATGGATGGAGCCAGGGTGAGGGCTCCGGGGAGGCTAGGACAGATGTGGTCCTAGGGCTAGGACAAGAGTTGTCCTAGGATGGAGATGGCATGTAGCTCTTCACGAGCTTGACATTCAGGTATTGAGGGTCTTAAGGGGCTTGATTGGTGCTTCGTAGATTTGAAACACAAGGTAGAGTAAGGAACCAAAGTCGGAGCTTGAAGGCTGTAGAAAAAAAATTTTCTGTAGGTTAGCCGGCTCAGTCCAAAATTGGATCGGCTAAGTCTCAGTGCATAGGCAAAATAGAGAGCTATGCATTCGGAACTGCTGGCATGGCACAGGACTGGGCCAGCTCAGTTTCAGACTGAGCCGATCCTATGGAACTTAGTCGGCTCAATGCTGAGACTAAGTTGATTCAGTGCGCGAGCAGAGTTACATGAGGGTCTATTTTAGACTAGGGTCTGGGTTGATCCTAGGAATCTTAAGGCCTAGATTGAGAGGTCTTAAGGAGGCTAATTCATATATGGGTCGGGTCTAGATCTAGATGATGAGAGCATGGGAGATATGGATGTATATGGGCTCATGCGTGCTTTCATATATTGAGTTAGCCATGGAGTTTTTCTGATCGGGCCTAATGGCTATGTATAAATACATAGGTTGTATTAGAATTTCATTATGCTGTGGAATACAAACCTTTTCTCCCTCAATTCTTTTCTTCTCTTCTCTTTGGAGTTGTCACCCTAGGGTTTTTTGAAAAAGCCTTAGAGAAGGGGACGTCTCCCTCAAGCCCAAGGAGGGAGGCACCCCATCACAAATCCAGAATAGAGGATCGATGGTATGCTGCCCATAGAGAACATCATAGATTTCTTCAGGTCCGTGATAAAGATCAGAGGCTTTCACAACATGGTATCTGGGCTTGTGATGCCAAGGATGATTGGCATTCGAGCGATATCATGAAACATCAATTGATATCAGGGAGAGATGATGCTAGTTGGTGCACTTACATCTGGTATCAGAGCCTGATGGTGCATGGAAGAAAAGAAGAAGTCGTACAAGATGAAATCAAAAATCTGTACAAGAATTTCATGGTATATCTCAAATCTATCTTTGTTATTGCTATGGTTTGGCCAACCAGGAGCAGCGAGCTAAAGGCGGAGGTTGAGAGGATTAATGAGAAGGGATTTTCTTAGGATGGAAGAATTTTGTGCATGATTTGCTAATTGGTCTTGGTGGAAAGGCTGGGGTGTATGACGGTTATGTGATAGGTAGGGAGTGCTGCAGTAGCACTTTTCTAGAGATGCAGAGCTGAAAGAGACTTGATGATGCAGTAGTCGAAGAAGGTATCTCAGTAGAGAGCCTTAGGATTCTCTAGGAAGATGGATAGTCTAGGGCAGTTGAAGAGAGATTTTTCAAGAGGTAATGGTCGAAGGAAGGCTGAAGAAGCGACTATACGTCCTTCAGTATCATGAAGGTAGGGAAGTAGTCGGAGATGTATTCAATGGTTCGATCAGAGCATGGATTTATGGAGCCTTAAGAGTGATGGAGATGGATGATCCATGGAGGTCCAGTAGGTCAGGGCTGGATGGCTGTAGAGTGGTGTAGAGACGAGTCAGGAAGCATTGGAGTGCTATAAGAGCACTACCCTAGAGGCACGGGGCTGAGAGAGGCTCGGTGGTATAGCAGTCGAGGAGTGTATCCTGGTAGATGATGTTAGGGGCTTCTCAGAGAGATCAGGAGTAGGTCTCAGAGAGTGCCAGATGGTCTCAGAAAGCACCAGGAGGTCTCTAGCAGTCGGAAGTATCATGAATCAGATTTTTTTTGCAGGAGCACCAGGGAGAGTCGTGGTTCAGATGGAGGATGGTTCTTCAAGCGTAACTGAAGTGATGGCTAGTGTAGGGGCAGAAGAAAAGGACTAGGATGAAATTTTATAACAGTTTAGTCACTAAATTCAGAAGAGTTGGATGAGCTCTTGGGTTTCGGAGGTATCCGTGGGTTGGAAGATATCTGAGATAGCTTCGAAGCGGTCCACGGAGCATGGAGGATTCGAAGGAGCAGCGATGGTGTTTGAAGTGTAGCGGCAGGCTCAACAGTGCAGCATTGAGTGGTTGACCTCGAGGGACTCAATGATAGAGTCGACTTCTATGGCATCAGATGGACTTCGGATATAGGTGGAGCTCCAAAGAGGTGGCTTCATAATTGGAGAGAAATTTGACATGAGTTCAGAGCAGAGGGGTGCGGAAGGAATGATATCCTAGCACCAGCATCAGAGATGCATAGTTCTAGGTGGAGCGGCATGTGCAGGAGGATAGGCATAGTTCTGAGGAGACCATGTCAGGATTTGCAGCGAGTGTCGGTACAGGAACGCTGCAGGTTCTCCAAGGAAGTTCAAAAAAAGTGATGCAGCTGCTAAGCAGAAGGGATTCTACAATTTCAGGATAGTGCAGAGGTGCAAGCATAGGTCTTTAGCAGTAGAGACGGTCATCTTAAAGGCCTTAAGAGCGCATAATAGTTGAAGAAGATTGGTGGAGGTGATATTTGCATAGGTGCTGTCGAGTGCACAGGGATAGTGTGATCATGTAGGAGGGCATTGCTGAAAAGTTTGCTAAGGCTTGGGAGCACCAAGGTGGAGATTGTGAGGATTTATGGTGCTCCCAAGCCTTGGAAGGCCATGGATGGAGCCAAGGTGAGGGCTCCGAGGAGGCAAGGATAGGTATGGTCTTAGGACTAGGATAGGAGTTGTCCTAGGATGAAGGCGGCATGTAGCTCTTCATGAACTTGAGGTTCAGGTATTAAGGGCCTCAAGGGGCTTGGTTGATGCTTTGGAGATCTGAGACACAAGGTGGAGTAAGAAACCAAAGCTGAAGCTTGAAGACTGTAGAAAAATTTTTTTTTGCAGGTTAGCCGGCTCAGTCCAAAACTAGGTCGGCTAAGTCTCAGTGCATAGGCAAAATAGAGAGCTACACATTTAGGACTGCTGGCACGACACAGGACTGGGTCCACTCAATTTTAGACTGAGCCGATCCAGTGGAACTTAAGTCAGCTCAGTGCTGAGACTGAGCTGGCTCAATGCGCGGGCAGAGTTACGCGAGGGTCTATTTTGGGCTAGGGTCTGGGTTGATCCTAGAGGACTTAAGGCTTGATTTAAGAGGTCTTAAGGAGGCTAATTCATGTATGGATTGGGTCTAGATCTAGAGGATGAGAGCATGGGAGACATGGGTGTATATGGGCTTGGTGAGTGCTTTCATGTATTGAGTTTGTCGGGGAGTTTTTCTAGTCGGGCCTAATGGCTATGTTTAAATACATAGGTTGTATTAGGGTTTTATTATGCTATGGAATACAGACATTTTGCTCCTCAACTCTCTTCTTCTCTTCTCTCTAGAGTTGCCGCCCTAGGATTTTTGAAGAAGCCTTAGAGAAGGAGGCATCTCCCTCAACCCCAAGGAGGGAGGCGCCCCATCATAGATCTAGGGTGGAGGATCGGTGGTGTGCTGCCCATAGAAAATGTCACAGGTTCCTTCAGATCCATGCTAAAGATCAAAGGCTTCCACAACATGGTATTGGGGCTTGTGATGCTAAGGATGATTGGCATTTGAGCGATATCATGGAACATCAATTGGTATCAAGGAGAGGTGATGCCAGTTGGTGCGCTTACACTTCTCTTACCATTAGCTGACCTGACATGTTAAAAAAAAAAAAAGAGATGTGAAAAGAAAGCACATTTACTATGATGCGATGCCACCCCACACGTGTGTCCCATCTCTTCGAATCTCTCTCCCCCGCTCTTGTCCCAAATCCTCTTCTCCCCATTATACTCCCATCTCTCTCTCTCCAAAACCTCTTCTCCTTTCTCTCGTTCAAAACCCCAACCACCAACTCTAAGAAATTTCTTCTCCTCTCTCTCTCTCTCTCTCTCTCTCTCCCATCCTTTCTCTTATTCAAAACCCTCGGCTGTTCCCCCCAATCTCCAATACTGTTGGCTCTTTCTCAACTGGCACCTGCTATTGGCTCTTTGCCAACCTCTACCCGCTATCTCCACCCATGGTCGGCTCTTTCCCAAATCCCACTTGCTACCTCCACCCACGGTCGGTTCTTCATCAAAACCCAACTCCCACCCTCCGTCCCCATCTGTCACCAACCTACACTGCCCCCAACCATCATTGGCACCACCCACCACCGCCATACTCAACCATTACTGTCACCACCTGTTGTTGCTCCTAACTGGCATTGCCACAACTTACTGCTGCACCCAATCGGTGCTGCCATCACCCGCCGCCACCCCCACATATAGCTAGAGGTCTACCTTTTCATATAAGGTGAGCATATTCATTCCACTTTTTACTTTCTAGTCCATATTCTACTTTTCACTTTCTAGTCATAGAGCTGTATGAATGTTGCTTTAGATAGGAAGTAGATAGGAAGAGGCTTTGATGTTTTGTTTCATAGTGCTATGAAATTTTTACTTGCGTTCATCATGAACTTGGGTCTAATCGGATCAGATGAAGTTGATAACCATGAACCACGAACCCTCCTTGAACCCACGAAGGTGCCTTTAAACCCTCCATGAAGGCACCTTCATGAATAATGGAAGCCCCCCCTTTTTTAAGTATGAAGGCACCTATAATCGAAACCTCCATTTTTTGTGGTCTATGATTATCTTATAATGTAATGGAAGGCACCTATAATGGAAGAATGGAACCCTTTTTTTGTGGTTTGTGTCTATCCTATAATGGAACAAGGTGCCTATAATGGAAGAAGTGGCTTCCCAACTGGATATGGAAGGTAGATTTTTTTTTTTTAATGGAAGGTAGATCTTTTTTTCTTTTAGTTTAAGTTCTTGATGTGTATCCATAGATTATGGTTCAGGCTTTTTTCTCCGATCTTGCCATCATATATTATCCCTTCTTATCTGAGCTGCCACTGATGAACTTAGTTCCATTAGGAAAGAACCTTACATAATTGATAAAGTTTAAGTGCTCCCTGCAATTCCAACAAAATAAAAATATCACAATTCTATGATAACTCCACTAAGTTTTGATATAACCTCCAAAAAAACTTTAAGCCTCACAAGTTACAATAGTAGTTATTGGATCGCTTTGTTCAATTAGAAGACATGTTAATGACCATCTCATGGGAAAAATTTCATACTTTTTATACAAACTTATTATATGAATATATGTCAATTTATATATACATATTTATATATAGCTATGTAAATCTGTACAATATAAACATATAACGATAGTAAGTATGTATGTCTATATGTGAGGTTTTTATTAAAAAAAGTTCATGCAAGAGTCAACATGTGAATTTAGAGAATCACACCGACTGTTCCTTTTTGGTATAGAGTTTCTTCCTTATACATGTGTTTGTGCCTTGATTTTGTTAAAGTTGTTTATTTATTTTCTTTTTTCTTTGATTCCACCACCTAATATGTTAATTTAATATATGCATAAAATTGCAAGCTGATGGTAGTAGTAGTAAAGTAATTTAATAGAGAAAATTTAGGAAGAAGCAGCTCATGAATTGCTACATATAGGCATGCACCTTTGCATGATAATAGCAAAGGAGCCATGGGTTTATGAATGACAATCATGCAAGAGATGAGATGTTTGTTCTCAAATATCTAGTTTTTTGCTTAATGTGTATCTATACATGGGTCCATGCTCCATGCTGCTAATTTATTTTCATCTCTTAGTCTTGTAGTGGATTGTGTTTGAAAAAATGATTTTCTTCACTTATGCTAGTCTAAATATCTTCCTTACTATTTTTAATGGAGTTAAAGGCTTGATTTACTAAGTGGACATGTTAATAATGATGGCTTAATTTATTGTAGTAAATGTTTAATTCATTAATATATTATTTATACTTTATTTCTTTGTTAAGATGCAAATAACTTATAACTAATCTCTATTATTTATCGTAGATGGTTCGTGCAAAGTCTTCTAAGAGCTGAAAGAAGAGCTCTAGAGTTTCGAGGAAGCAAAAGAGAGCTTTTTCCTGATTGATCAACTATAAGTGCTATCTTAGAAGATATGTGGACTTCATCGAGGGTATCCGAGAGTGGTTGATGGATGCTTATATTATGTTGATACAACAAACGCCCTTCCACTATATGCTCGACATCCTAATTATCATATAGGAGCGAGCGGTTGTAGACCAACTTCTCTATTGCTAGAATGAAAGTAGGAGAGGATTCTATTTGGGAGGGCAGACATTGATCTTCCATGCTAAGGATGTCGCCTTTATTTTAGGGCTATCCCTGAATGGGGTAGCGATTGATACGAAGAAGGCTCCCTAAAGTATGGTTAAGACCATACATTTTACAAAGAGGATAGTTAGGAGGGATGCATTGGAAGATAGAATTAAGATATTTTTGTCTGATTCATCTTCTAGTATCATTCGATCCATGGTGTAGTTGCTTGTTACATACCTTCTAGGTATATTTTTATTTTCTTTATCAAATTTGAGCATTGCACCATGGATCTTCTCTACTATCAATCCTTTAGGGGAGATTGGCCACTTTGCA
The DNA here is from genome assembly GCA_006176705.1 of Cocos nucifera. Lineage (NCBI taxonomy): Eukaryota > Viridiplantae > Streptophyta > Magnoliopsida > Arecales > Arecaceae > Cocos > Cocos nucifera. The sequence goes on from QRFJ01000245.1 coordinate 35,650, forward strand.
TGGGCTAGAGCAGTCCATGAGCAGTTGATGCATTTCATTCTGGGGGTTATAGAAAAGATAAAAAGAAGGAAGAGATGTGCAAAGCAGAGCAACGATTATATTAATGATTGTGTTACTATTTTGATGGTAAGAATGATATTTATTTATTTATTTATTTCATATAAATTAAATTTTTAAATTTGTATACATAATTCTTGATCAAGTCATGTATTGACAAGTCATGTATTGATTTTTTTTTTTTTTTAGGTTTGGCTTTTTGAGAGAACAAGCATAGTCAAACCATCTATTTTTGGCCGGCTTCCTCAAATCTTGAACTAGGAGAAACACCAATTTAGAAAATGGGTGCACTTAGGAGAGGTCTTAAAAGGCCTAAAAGAAGAAGATGTATTATTATTTTTGATGCTTGATATTATTTATTTTATTTGGTAAGATTAGGGACTAATTATTTTATCTTTATTTTTATTTTTAGATTCGAGATCCAAGAAAAAATCAGACCATCGTAGGGATGATGATATGGTAAGTAGAGTTATGATTTAGTAGAATATTCATTCTTCATTTACGTCCAATGTACTCATACGATATGCAGGAATTTTTTTGAGACTAGCCATGACTTCCCTGGGTTGCAGCTTTTAGATCACGAGGAGTGTAAGCAAGTCTTCAATTTTTAGAACAAAAAATTGATCAGTACGTCATTTCATTATTTACAAAATTTTAATATCTTTTAAACTTAGTTTGTATTTGGTTTTGATATTAATTTCACCATATAAGTCATTGGTTTGGACTGATGGCATCAGCATCATCAACTGGCTGTAGGTTTATGACATCCTATCTAAAAATTTAATTGACGATGATGTAAGTATTATTATGTACTAAGTTGGATAAATCAAATATGCAGGCAAGTTAATTTTTATTTTTTTGCAATGGACTATGCAGGTCATAGATGTTTTTTGGTTCCTCCTACATAAACGTTCATTAACTAATCCTTCAATTAATTTGCAGTCTATCTTTATGTTACGACCCTTCTTTATGGTAATTATTTTATAATCTTTATGCAATATATCATGTATTGGTATAGCATAATGTAGTCTAATGTATGCTTCAATTTTTTGCTCCTTCTAGAGCATGTTGCTAGGCATATGGAAAGTTCTTGATAGAGTTGTGCAAGACTTCATGCCTCGTTCATTGACTAAAGTCAAACAAATGTTCATGCTATAATCGTCAACACATTGGCACTTACTTATCATCGATATACAGAGCACATATTTTATACACTATACATCTGTGAGTGGTGCAAAGTATAGGGCCGTCGCTAGAAAATTTGTGAGTAATGACTATATTCATTTATTGAATGTTGTATATACCCATACATTGCTAACAATGTGGTTGATTTTTAATGTTATGATTGCAGGTGACCTAGTTGGCTGAGATGGCATGAGATATCTACTCTATTAATATGGGTGGTTGGCTATTTCATTTCATTGATTGTCCACAGTAGGGTACGGATAATTGTTATAATCATTTGTGTTAAGATACATCCATGCCAATTAATCCGACATATCAGTTGTTTGTTTTATACTTGTTTGTTTTATTGACTGTGAGCATAAATTATTTTGTTTGTAGGCCTAATTATGCTATCTACGTCATGCATTCTATGTAAAGTTTGATGATGGGATGGTAGATCATAAGTGCAGATGCTTATGTGCCAAGGTTATATGCCAGATATGCAGTGTAGGTGATCATGAAGAATCGCAAGATGGGATCATAGCTTGCTTTATAAAAAATTTGTATTCTATCAATGTATTGTAAATTTTTTAAATTTTTTGTTTATGTAACAGAAGAATCAAAAATTTATATTTAATTAATTTTCTAACAAAAAAAATTATTTGCTATAGTGAAACTATTATTGTTGTGTATACAATATTCAATAATAGGTAAATCAACTCATACTTCTATGATTGATACAATAGATTTTTGGACATATAGGTTTGTTCTTTGTATTTCTTTAAGTTTTTTTACAAGTTGTGTTCATGTTTATTGATAGGTCTGATATTTGTTCAATTTTGCTGAGTTTTGCTATTGCTATTATTATGAGAATTATTTTCTATATAATTTTGTATTGAAGTTATTTTAGATTAATTTGTGCGCATTTGTAAGGGGTGTTTTTGTTTGTGCGTTTACTTGTTTCTCATTATTTTTGAGACTATTGAGAGGATAAATATATTTCTCATGAGACTATTAAAACTATTGAGAGGATAAATATGAATCGATAAAGATGCTTGGAAATTTCATTATTTTTGAGACAATCCTAGAATAAACACAAATCTCATAGAATAAATGCAAATAGCGTATAATAAATAGAATAAACATAAATAGCATATAATAAATAGAAATTTTGTTAAAATAAATACAAACACCATAAAATAAACACTAACTTATTTCTACAAGTTAAGTGATCCGAGGTCGATAAACACAAACTTGGATCCATAAGTTGGGTGATCCCAGGTCAATAAATATTAACTAAAAATGACAAATACTAACTTCTACTAAAATAAACATAAATTATTTTAAAATAAATATAAAAATTAAATAATAAATATAAACTAATATCAAATAAACATAAAATGACTGAAATTGCTTTATGCCCTTTATGAATTTATTATGAATCCAAGGCCGGATAAATACAAACTATCCTAAAATAAATACAAATTCTATAGAATAAACACAAACAGTGTATAATAAATAAAAATTTTACTAAAATAAATATAAATACCATAAAATAAACATAAATTTGGATCCATAAGTTAGGTGATCACAAATCAATAAACATTAATTGAAAATGATAAACACTAACTCCTACGAAAATAAATACAAATTATTTTAAAATAAACATAAAAATTAAATAATAAATACAAACTAACATCGATTAAACATAAACTTACTGAAATTACTCTTTGTCCTTTATGAACCTATTATAAACCCAAGGTCAGATAAACACAAACTATCCTAGATAAATACAAACTCTACAGAATGAACACAAACTGCATATAATAAATAGAAACTCTACTAAAATAAATACAAATACTATAGAATAAATATAAACTTGGGTCCACAAGTTGGGTAATTGCAGGTCGATAAATACTAACAAAAAATGATAAACACTAACTCCTGCTGAAATAAATACAAACCATTCTAGAATAAATATAAAAATTAAATAATAAATACAAACTAACATCGAATAAATGACTGAAATTGCTCTTTGCCTTTATGAACCCAAGGTGAGATAAACTATCCTAAATAAACATAAACTCTATAGAATAAATACAAATAACATATAATAAATAAAATCTCTGCTAAAATAAACACAAATATCATAGAATAAACACAAACTTGGATCCACAAGTTGGATGATCTCAGGTCAATAAATACTAACTAAAAATGATAAACACTAACTATTACTGAAATAAATATAAATTATTTTAAAATAAATATAAAAATTAAATAATAAATATAAACTGACGTTGAATAAACAACTAAAATTGCTCTCTGTCCTTTATAAACCCATGGTCGGATAAACATAAACTATCCTAAATAAACACAAACTTTGCAAAATAAACATAAATAATGTATAATAAATAGAAACTCTATAGAAATAAATACAAATATCTTAAAATAAATACAAACTTAGATCCACAAGTTAGATGATCCCAGGTCGATAAACACTAACTAAAATGATAAATACTAACTCTTACTGAAATAAATATAAATTATTTTAGAATAAATATAAAAATTAAATAATAAATATAAACCAACATTTAATAAATACAAACTGATTGAAATTGCTCTCTGTCATTTATTAATCCAAGACCGAATAAACATAAACTATCTTGGAATAAACATAAATCCCGTAGAGCAAATACAAACAGTATATAGTAAAATAGAAACTCTACTAAAATAAATATAAATCCTATAGAATAAATATAAACTTGGGCCTATAAATTGGATGATCTAGGATCTTTCCAGGATAAACACTAACTCATAAACACTTCCTGCACCATTTAATTACATTCGGCCCTATTTATGATTTCCAGCATTGCTTTGACTATATTTCATGACTATCTTCATCCATCATTTTTTTCATTCATAATAAGTTGACTGGCTTGATCAATGTAAATCATTCAACAGAGATTATATTTCATACAAATACTAGTACATAGCATAACCTAAAATACAAAATATATGGCATTATAATACATAGCATAACTTAAAATATAAAATATAAAACATTACATCATCATAATACATCATAATACCAAGACATGATGCGGCCAACACACTCTAATCCTTAGGATCAGCTTGCATAGTAGGATGAATGTGACAAGCTTTGCCTTGAAAAACTGTACCTCAATGACTACTGCCTGTAGGAGAAAGGCTAGATGAGGATGGTTTAAAAGAGGATGGCCAAGTAGGAGGAGGCTGACTGAGTTGAGTCTGATTCGGAAGAATCAGAATAAGTATATTCATTTGTTGGACAATCCGGACAATAGTTTGTAAGACTATTGCCAATTCAGTAAAGAGAATATTTTGTCTTTCCATCCCACTTGTCTCTCTCTATATCGTAGTCTGAAAGACTCTAAGAGTGTAGATAATCTTAGATAGCTGATGTTGCATATTTGTATAAGGTGGATTTCTCTTTAATTTCTCAATACGAAAGGTTAAATTACGAATATCCTATCTTATATCCTAAAGTACTAAAATAAGATTGTCCAACTTCTTGTCGAATGAAGAACTATGTATGCCAGTCTAATCCATCTGTACATAACTTTCTCCTGAGGAGTGAGAGGACTGAAGAATAGATGCGACTCTCGAGCAATGATATTGAACAGATCTAGAGTCATCCTTATTTGATTATCAAAATTTCTTTGCTTTATAAATCTAGAAGTTCCTACAGCCCTACTAAATTGAGACCTCTCCTCCTCGATTGAAATATTTTCCTAAACATCTCTACTTTCACTTTTTCTAATCCACTGACCATCAGTTTTAAACCATTGCATTCTTTTGAGAGCTACTTTATTGATTTTGCTACCTCTGCCTAATTTTATTTATTGTTCTTTTTAAAATCTTACCTTAAAATATTTAAAAATATGAGTTAAAATCATGGCATAAGGTAAAGATGTTTCTGCTCTACCCATAGCCTCTTGCATAGCTTTGATAATCATTTTTAAAAGATTAAGTGGGATGCACTGGACTATATGATACATAATAGCTAAATTTTTATCTGTTACAATGTCAAATTCTCTTGCTTTAGGTTGTATAATTTAGCAAATAATTATATGGAGAAGTTTCATTTAAACATTTAAGTATCATGCATAAATTTTATAGAATTGACCGTGATCCTCTACCTTAAAAATGCTTTCTATTCTCGCACTTCTATCCTTTGTACTATCCAACAAGTCACCTTCATATGGAAGTTTTAAAATTTCTCCAAGTATACATCATCAAAATCATTTTTTTTCATTTTACTAAAGATGATATAGTACCATCTTCTCCAAATAAGATATTTAATAAAATTCTCTAACTAATTCCATAAATACGGGAGCTTTAGCTATGTAGATAAATTTTCATCCCATGCCCCTAATTAAGTTTGCAATCCAAAATCCTTCTGAATCTAGAAGTTCATATCTATAATGCGAGCAGAGAGAATATTTTTGGTACTTACTGGAGTTCTTGGAGGAGGTGATGTAGTTGGAGTTCTTGGAGGAGATGATGTAGCTGGACTTGCTCCTCTCACTTCCATTCTTCTTCCACTTTCTTCATTTCTACTTGCTCTTTGGCATTGGGAAAGATGCATCTTTGAAGCCATTCCTTTTCCAAAGTTGACTAGCTTTACCAGAAGGAGATGAGAAGGAGGTGGAGAGGAAGATTTTGGTTTGAGATTTAAGATTTGAGAGGCAACGAAGAGATTGGCTTGGAGATGAGAACTAGGGATTTTGGGAGCAACAAAATCATGGGAAGGGAAAGAAGATGAAAGTTTTAGATTTTAGAATGTTATTTTATATTAGAGGGGTTCAGCCAAATTTTAAAATTTGGTGAAAATTTGATGAACTTGAGTCTGATAATAGGCAACTTGATGGATCCTCCTTGAACCTCTTGATTGGTCCTCCTTGAACCCTCTTTGAACCACTTTGAACCCTCCTTGAATCGCCTTGAACCCTCCCTGAACCACCTTGACCCTAAAGGCATCTTCATGAAGCTAAAGGCACCATCATGAAGAATGAAACCACCTTCATTTTTCATGAAGGCAACTTCAAGAACCCCGATTTGATCGAGGTGACTTCTTCATTATAGTGGGATCACGGTTCACTGTAGCATCACGAGCAACAGTTCACTATAGCATAGCATCAGTGTGGTGTGGGGTCATGGTTTGCTGTAGCATCACGAGCGATGGTTCACTATAGCATAGCATCAGTGTGGCGTCATGGTTCGCTGACTAATTTAATTAAATCACCTAATAGTACTTTTAAAAGTCACCATTCAGAATGGAGCTTTTAAAAATTGCCTTCCCAAATGGCGATTCTACAAGTAGTCGCCTTCCCAAATGGTGGTTTTATATTTTTCTAATTTTTATTTACTTATTTTAAGTTAATATCCATTAACTTAAAATATAAATGTAAATAAGAAAATACCTCCTATTTGGAATCAATAAAAATATCAAAAAAATTAAAAATCTTAAGAATAAGAAGTCAAAACTTGGATTTTAGTTCAAATTTTTCTAAACCTAAAATTTTTAAAACTTTTCTTCTTCGAAATGAATAGGTTAAAGGATCTCAAAATTCATTGAAAAATATTTTATCACTCACTAACATCTAAGGATCAATTACCATCAATTTTGATTTTAAGAAAAAATATATTTTATATAGCCCTCGATATAGATGCTAGGTTCTAGGTATAGAAAATTTTTAGGATCCAGTGGCAGATAGTCATAAATTATTATGCTTAAATAGCTTCAATAAATTTTGGCAAGATAAGTTTAAAAATTTATTTAAAAATTAAATTTTTAGGATATGTTTGGTAGCTAGCAATCTATCCAGATTGCTGATAATTTAAAAGGACTCCATCAGATTATGATGCTTAGTATACTTTTTAAGTTAGTAATCCAGATTATCAAGTAATCTAGATTTTCTCTCATGAGGCAATATGAATTACCAAATAGAGAAATGGCTATCTAGATCATCAAATATTTGATAATCTAAAAATAACAAATTTGAACAAAAATATCCTCATAAAAAAAATATTATATAAATATAAATATATATTAGAATATAATATATTATACATAATATATATGATAATATATAATATATCATATATATTTTTATATTATAAATATAATATATAATATAAGAATATTATTATAATAATATAATAATATTATATTATAATAATTATATAATAAGATAATAAATGATAATATAATAAATATATATTTATATTATAACTATAATATATAATAATATAATATAATATAATATAATATAAAATTATATTATATTATAATAATATTATAACATAATAATATATTATATAATATTATTATAATATGATCATAATATATTATAATAATATTATAATATAATAATATATGAAAATATAATAATATATTATGGAAGCATTATAATAATACAACATTATGTAATATTATATTTTATTATATTCTAATAGTACATTATATTACATATTATAAATATAAATATCATATATTATATATAAAATATGTTATAATATATGGTATATAATAATTATTTATATTATAAATATTTTATATATAATATAATAATATTTTCTATAGTATTATATTATATAATATGATTATAATAATATAATAATATAATAATATAATAAGTTAGTAATATATGTAGTATAATAATATATGATAATATAATAATAATATATTATGGAAATATTATAATAATATAATATTATATAATAATATATGTTATTATATTATATTAGTAAGATAAGTTTAAAAATTTATTTAAAAACTAAACTTTTAGGATGCGTTTGGTAGCCAACAATCTATTCAAATTACTAATAATTTAAAAGAACCCCATCAGATTACCAAATTTGATATACTTTTTAAGTTAGCAATTTAAATTACCAAGTAATCTAGATTACCACTCATGAGGTAATATGGATTACCAAGAAGAGGGATGGCTATGCAGATTATCAAATATTTGATAATATAATAATAACATATTTGGATAGAAATGCCCTCATCAAAAAAATATAAATATAAAAATAAATTATAATATAATATATTATACATAATATATATGATTATATATAATATTTAATTATATATTTATATCATAAATATAATATAAAATATAAAAATATTATAAAAATATTATAATATAATATTATATAATATAATAATATTATTATAATAATATATTATAATAATTTATAATATGATAATATATGATAATATAATAAAAATATATTTAAGTAATATTCTAATAATATAATATTATGGAATATTATATTATAAAATATATTAGAATATATATTAGAAATATAAATATATATTAAAAAATAATATATTATATATAATATATATTATAATATATAATATATATTTATATCATAACTATAATATATAATATAATTATAATAATATAAAATAATATAATATAATAGTATATTATAATAATATTATAACATAAAATGATTATATAATATTATTATAATATAATAATAATCTATTATAATAATATTGTAATATAATAATAGAATAATATATAAAAATATAGTAATAATATATGTATGTATGTATATATATATGTATATATATAGGTACATACATACATACATACTGTTAGATGTATATCCTAAAAGCTAGATTGGCTAACACTTGTAAAATACTTATAGGGATAATTTTATAATTTAGACTATAAATTAATTAAAAAATTATTTTTCATCATAGTGTGTATTAAAAGTATTTGTGATACATCCTTTGAGTTAATGGTAGTGATAAATCATTTTTTCAAGAGTTAAAAATTTAAGACATGTATTTTCATAATTAACTCATAAACTGCTCTAAATCATAGAATTATCATGAGGATGGTGATCGATTCCAAAGATTGATGTACGATCATTTTCTTAGGATAGATAAGTCTTAAGTCTATAGTGTGGAGATGTTAGAGCGAGAGTACAGATACTCATTAGAGAACGAGGGCACTGAGCGTGACTGCCTCGAGTAGTAATAAGAAAATCTATCTTTTCATTGATGACTAGCTCGATGCTGCACAGTGTGTCTGATTCTTTGATCTGAGGTGCATCGGTAGTTCATCTTAAGGATGTTATAGTTTGATGACATCATAACTCGATCTCTTAGCCATTCAAAATTCTGAGGTATATATTGGCTATAGCATGTTCATTGTAGGAATCAGATTACACCAATAAAGAATCTATCTACCTCGGTAGATGAGGAGTAGCTCTATGATGATCATGAGATCGAATCCATAAGTCCATGACTATGGCAGTGTGAAGATGATAGAAATGTTTCTATTAGGATTCACATCGGACTTGATTAATTCATATGACGGATGTTGGATTTGATGAGTTCACCTTAATCCTAATCATGTTAGGGCTCAAGATAGAAGAACCTAATCACACAGGTAGCTGTACTAAGAGATTCATATTCAATTTTGATAGGTTGCCATCATATACTGCTAGATATCACTGATGAATTTTGAGAGTAATTAGAATAATCCTGATGATCAATCATTGTAATTGCATGAATCAAAAAAGTTCTAATCCATCAAAAGGTATTTTGATGATTTTTTTGATAGAGATCACGACATATCCTATTACTATATGGAACTGAACCTAGCTGGGTCATACAAACAAGGATTTGGGTCTGGATGTCATCAATTGAGCTAATCCAGTTTGATTGATTTTAATTAGATTCAATTAGATTTAAAAAAATCATGCTAGCACATGATTGAGCCTAATATTTTTCTTCTATAAACTTTCTAGTTCATCTCGATTGAGCCAAATTGATTTGGGCTTACCTAGGAACCTTGTATGGCTTTGTTCTGGTCTGACTGGAGCTTGTCTAGGTTAGAAAAATATTATCCTAATCCATTAGATGGAAATAGAACAATACCTGCTAATTCATGTATCCGACAGGACAAGACATGCCAATTCTTGTCACTATTGGGACATGAGATATCCCTATGCTGGAAAGAAAGGATAGGGGTGTGCGCCCCCCTCAGAGAGTTTCTTGGGGCACACGCCCCCTTGGGTTTCCATGCATAAAAATGTGCGCATGCCCCATATTGGCATGCGCACATAGGGAATAAGAGGAGAGAGTCCTATGAGGATGGGACTTTAGGTTTTTTGATTGAATCAAACACCTTCGCATCAAACTATTTGTGCTTATCCCTTTTTGGCGCCACTTTTGGAGGATTTGTAGGGTCTTTAACCTAATTGGATTAGGTGACATCACATAGCCAATTAGATTAAGATCTGATTAAATCAAGACATGTGATTAGTCAAAGCGAGGTGGCACTACATGGTGCAGTAGGATTTATTTAAACCCTTGCTGTGCCTAGGGTTTCAATTTTTTCCAACACCCACCAAGAGCCAAAAGGCTACCACCCCACCTATTGTTCCATGCCCTCTCATCCTCCTTCTCTCCCTCTTCTCCATGCCTAAAGGTTGGGCACAAAAAGTGAGGAAATTCCAAGCACATTGGCATGAAGATTAGGTTGAACATGATGGTGTTAAGGAGACGAACATGCTGCCTTCAATAGTTATTTTGAAGGCTCTATAGATTAGACCCAGATATGATCTTTGAAGATCAGATTTAAAAGAAGAAGACCTCTAGAACTAGCCTAAGTAGATACCGATAGAGGTCAGGCACATGCATGATTTATTCCAGAACTTTGGGTGAAGCAGATCATCGATAGGATAATCAGATTACCTAATCAGGTATAAAAATTTATATCTAATTTAATTTTAATTTTAGATTTAATATCTGATCATTAGGATCAGATTTGACCACTCTCAGATTTAATCAAAATTTGTTAGAAAAATTTTTAAAATTTTCTTACAGATTTGATCAAATCAGATCGATCTTGTGACGAAAAAACTAAATTTTTTCTTCAACTGATATCAGAGCTTTGTTGGCAGTTCTTCAGATCTATCTTAGATCTAATTTTTAATTTAATTAATAATCTAATATTAAGGATTGTAGATGTCACATCAAATGTGATTATATTTGAAATTAAAAAATTAAAATTTAATTTTCATATGTGATATGATGGATGCATGTCAAGACTAGTTTATAGAATTATTCTATGATTGTCTAGAATAGAATTTTATATAATTAGATCATTTAAAATTTTATTTTTTAGATGATATATGAGATTTATCAGATCTAAAAATATGTATATTTAGTTTAATTAATGATACATGAGATGTATACAAAGTATGCATAATTAGATCTATAATTTTATATGTGATATATATTATAGATCTATTAGTTTTGTAGTATAGTTATTATTTTTGATTAGAATATTCTTCTTGGCCGTTCGATCATAAGAGTAAGAAGGGTTTAAAGGCCACCTCTTTCCATTTGATGGGGTGCTCTTATGGCATGCAGGGGTGTTGCGTGTTTGTCCCTAATAAAAAATTTAAAAACTTAATTTCTACAAAATTCTAGATCTTAAAATCCTAGGATTTTTATGCATATTTTATTTATGAACCCAAACATAATTAAAAATTAAGATTATAAAATTAATTAGATCTAAAAATTATGAATTTTTAGATCTAAGACACCTTCATAAAATTAGGTTCGGGTATGGGTAGCTCAATTAGATCTAGTGGTTGATCAAACTGAATCAAGAGTTGGTTAGGTGGGATCAAGAGTGCTTAGATTTGACAAGCCTAATAAGATTAAGTCTGGATCAAGATTGACTCACAGTTACATATGGTTGACTAAGTCAAGATCTAATTTGGCTCCATGGTTTGAGCTCAGATTGTAGGCTAACCTGATTAGTTCTGATTTGACAAATCAATATCTAAGATAAGTTTGGCAAATATGATCAATTGTCATTAATTGAAAGCTACTCGATCTGAATGCATTCATGATGAGTTAATGACATATTTTTTCCACTAATCTCACTTATCTGGTTGATTGATCGATCCAGTTCTGATTTAAGGTGGCTAATGATTCGAGCTAACCCATGCCACTAGATTAGTCATAATTATTATGACTAAATCAAGTCAAGTTTAAAGAGATCTAGATAAAATCTTCTTAAGAAAATATTAAGTCATAGATCTTCTACCATTATAGATGTGCAGATCCTTCCGAAGGTTGATTATTCTTGGCTGGTTATAGTGGTTCAGTTGCACCAAAAAGATACAACCATGAGTTCATGCAAAAGGTGGGTTTGACTTAACTAAGGATTGAAGCAATATTTTGGGCACGGTGAGCTTCATAAATTAGAGATTAGATTTAGGTGCACCATGATTAGAGAATCATTGGACAAGAGTTGTCCACTCATCGATTGACCTATCATCAATAACTATTAGATGAGGTGGTGAGCCAGTCGGTGGGACCCCACCATCCATTAGAAGTTTATGATCGTGAAGATTTTCACATCTCTACCAAAAAAGTATCGAGATTCGAGAAAATAGTGAAAGCCAAAATTTGTTTAAAAATAAAACTCCTAAATAAATTGGTTAAGTCTAATTACAATATCTAATTAGAAATTTTGACTCTCTATAGGAAAATATCTACGTCCAATCCACTTGCTCGAATCCTAGACACCTATAGACTGACTAGATCCAATTATAAGGATTGGCTCCGAAACTTTAAAATAGTTTTGAATTCTAAAAAGTTGACTCATGTATTAGATCATGACCCCCTATCTTACCAGCACGTCCATCTGCTGAATAGAGAGCATCTCTAAAAAAATGGATGGATGAAGATAATAAAGCTAGGTACTACATGTTGGACTCGATGTCTAATGAGCTTCAATACCAACATAAGGACTTCAAGACTGCTTGTCAAATATTATCTCATCTATAAGAGTTGTTTGGTGAAGAGAGTCACACAGCCAAGTATCAAGTCACGAGAAGATTTTTTAAGACTCAAATGCGTGATGGGTAGTTGATCCAAGATCATTGTCTGATGATGATCAAGGACCTAGGAGAGCTTAAGAAGCTCGATGTCAAGTTGGACAGATACCTGCAAATTGATGTGATCTTGCAGCCCTTGATTGATGCATATGGGCAATTTATTATGAACTTCCATATGCATAAACTCCAATGTACCTTAGCTGAGTTAATGAACATGCTAGTTACTACTGAACTTTCTCTGAAAGGTTCAAGGACTTAGTACTTGCTATGGAGCAAACTTCTTCCAAGAGAAAATTTTTTGAAAAGAAGAAGTCTATGAAGAAGCAAAAGGTGGAAGGTGGGAAGAAGAAGGAAGAATCGAAGAAGAAGGCCATGGATAAAGAAAAGTATTTCCATTGCAACACCGATGGCCATTGAAAGTGGAACTACCATTTATACTTGGCCAGCCTAAAGAAAAGGAGGAGGCAGGTCCTTCTGGAGGTATGCTCATAATTGAATCTAATCTGATGGTTTCTTCTGCATCCAGTTGGATGCTTGACTGTAGTTCTGATGCTCATTTATATACTTCTATGTAGGATCTTGAGGAGAATAGGAGGTTGAGGGATGGTGAGATGATCCTACGCATCAAAAATGATGTAAGAGTTGCTATGTGGTCGTGAGAACCTATCATCTTCGACTACCATCTGACTTAGATTTAGTTCTTAGAGATTATTATTTTATGCCTGCAGCAAGCAGAAATTTGATTTCTATTTTATGTTTAGCACAGAAAGGTTATGTAATTGCTTTCTTAAGGACCACTGTACTATTCTTTTTGAAAGAAATAAAATTACAAGTAGTTTCTTGATTAATGATCTCTATCAGTTGCATGTTGATATATCTATCTTGAATGTCGAGCAAAACATGAATGCCATAGGATTTAAGCGACCTAGGAATAATCTAAATGATAGGTATCTATGGCACCTTAGACTAGGTCATATAGCCGAAGATAGAATTAACAAATTGGAGAAATATGGACTTATGAGTTTGTTGACTTTTGAGTCATATCCGATTTGTGAATCATGCCTTCAAAGCAAAATGACCAAGCTTTCTTTTATAGGACATGGGGAAAGAGCCATAGACTTACTTGTCCCTAGTACATACTGATGTGTGCGGCCCATTTGATGTGCCGACTAGAGGCAATTTTGTCTACTTCATTATCCTTTACCGATGATCTATCTAGGTATGGATATGTGTATCTTATGAGACACAAGTCTGAAGCTTTTGAAAAGTTCAAAGAATTCAGACTAAAAGTAGAAAAATAAACTCAAAAACCTATTAAGGTTCTTCGATCAGATCGAGGAGGTGAATACCTTAGTCAAAAATTTCCTAGACTATCTCAAAGAAAAATGGCATAGTCTCTCAATGGACTCCACCAGGAACACCTCAACTCAATAGGAATTTCAGAATGGAGAAATCGACTCCTATTGGATATGGTCCGATCCATGATGAGCTTCACAGACCTTCCTGATTTTTTTTGGGGACACTCATTGTTAACTTCAATTTATCTACTGAATAGGGTTTCCCTCTAAAATCCATTCCTACCACACCGTATGAGATATGGCACGGTAAGAAACCAAGTCTGAGTCATCTCAGAATTTGGGGTTGTCCGGCTCATGTCAAAAGACAACAAGCGGACAAGTTAGAGTTTAGGTCCTTTAGAGCTCGATTCATAGGATATCCTAAAGAGTCATTAGGATACTATTTCTACATTCCAGAAGACCACAATGTGATTGTGAGTCGACATGCCATCTTTCTTGAAAAATAGTTTATTCAAGATAGCGGCATTGGAAAGCAGATTAAGCTTGATGAGAAAGTCTCAAAGTACAACGAGCTAAGGACCAATTGGAACCAAATCAGGTTGAGCCAATAAGAACACTACCTCCTCCACCTCGTAGATCGGAAAGAGTTTTCCATCCCCCTGAAAGATACTTAGGTATTATTTCAGAGGAAGTAGAGAAAATGTTCCTCGTAGGTAATGGTGCTCATGGTGATGATCCCAAAACCTACAACGAGGCGATATCAGATATCGACTCCGAGAAATGGCTAGAGGCAATGCAGTCAGAAATTGACTCGATGCACTCAAACCAAGTCTGGACCTTAGTAGATCCACCAGAAGGTATAGTACCTATTGGGTGTAAATGGATCTTCAAGAGAAAGATTGGTGCAGATGGAAATGTGGAGACATTCAAGGCTAGACTAGTGGCAAAAGGTTATAGTCAATGCGAAGGCATTGACTATCAGGATACCTTTTCCCAGTAGGCTATGCTAAAATCCATCCGCACATTGCTTGCCATTGCAGCCTATTTCGATTATGAAATATGGCAAATGGACGTGAAAATGGCATTCTTAAATGGATATCTTGAGGAAGATATCTATATGGAACAGCCGCTAGGTTTCACATCCAGTGATACTGATCACAAGGTTTGCAAGCTGCAAAGGTCCATATATGGACTTAAGCAAGCATCTCGGAGCTGGAACACTCATTTCAATGATGTGATCAAAATCATTTGGTTTCATCAAAAAATGAGGAACCATGTGTTTTCAAAAAGGTCAGTGGGAGCGCTGTTGTCTTCCTCGTATTGTACGTGGATGACATCCTCCTTATTGGGAATGATATTCCCATGTTGACATCCAGTCAAAATTATGGTTGTCCAAGGAATTCTCCATGAAAGACCTAGGTGAAGCATCCTTTATTCTAGGAATTAAGGTCTATAGGGATAGACCGAATAGGATGCTAGGACTTTCACAGAAGATGTACATAGAGGAAAGTACTAAAGAGGTTTAGTATGGAAAAACTCTAAGAGGGGATTAATACCCTTCAGACATGGTATTCATCTTTCCAAGAAGATGTGCCCCAGCACACCTGAGGAAATAGAATGCATGAGCAAGATCCCTTATGCTTCTGCAATAGGGAGCCTCATGTATGCCATGCTATGTACACATGACCTGATATAGCCCATGCTGTGAGTGTCACAAGCAGATATCAGTCAAATCCAGGTGAAGAACACTGGACTTCTATGAAATATATTCTTAAGTACTTGAGAAGTGTTAGGATTTGATGTCTCAAATTTGACCCACAGCAAGAAGAGAATTAGTTTTCAGCACAGCAGTCGGGCCGACTCTGATATGCAGTCGAGATGGCTCAGATTGAGATCGCATTAGCTCAAACCACAATCAAGCTGGCTCTCTCAGACAGACAGATAGCAGGAGTCTGGGTGAGACATAGTTGAGCCAGCTCGACCCTTGATCGAGCTAGCTCGACGGAGGCGAATAGAACATGATGAGATTTTTTCTGTTTGTACTTGGATTATGATTAATCCAAGGGGTTTAGGGAGTTGCACGTGAACCACAGGATCCAGCGGTCATGAAGGATTGCGGTCATGATCTGAAGGTCGAAAAATATTCTAAGATTCCATCAAGAACATGTTTGACTTATATTAGGAGAATGAGCCCTGTTAAGACTTCTGTGAACTATTGAGAAAAGGATTCTCATCCTATTTAAAGGACTGAGGTGCTGTGGAGCAAAAAAAAGATGGCACGTGTGGTGTAAGAGTCATGTAGAGAGGCTCAGGTAGCCGCCGAGAGGAGCTTAGCAGAGCATCGAGTATGTACAGCCTACGAGAGAGAGAAGCAATAGGTGCATAGCATCTGGTAAGGAGGCTATGAGGGCAGAGCATCTTGTAGCTTCTATGGATCTCCTTGAGATTTTGAGAGAGCATTTATGAGGATAGCCTCTAGTTAAGAGAGATTTATGTACGATGAGTTGAGAGTGGGTGTTCTCCTATTGTACTTATTTTTTTCTTTCATAGTGAAGCTTTGCACGCCTTGTGGAGATGAGCTTTTAGGCCAATCCACGTACTTGATTATGTTTTTATTTTATTTTTTTCTTCTTCTTACCATAATAATTTGATACTAGATCTTTAACAAGTGGTATTAGAGTAGCTGATATCCCAATAGTGTGGTATCAGAGCAAGTTGATACTACAATAATTAGTATTAGAGCCAGGTAGTATCGGAGCGCAGATTGTAGAGATTGAAGAATATGGAGAAGACAAGCACAATCAAGATGGATATCAACAGGTTCGATGGAAAGGGTAATTTCTTCTTATGGCAAGGGTAAAAGATGTCCTTATCTAACATGGGTTGATCGATGTCCTCTTGTATGATGAGACGCCAACCACCATAGAGATGAAGGATTGGAAGTAAATCCAGATGCAAGCGGTGAGCATGATCCGCTTGTATCTAGTGGATGATGTGGTGATCCATGTATTTGGTGAGACTTTTTCGATGGTGCTATGGTTGAAGCTCGAGGAGTTGTACATGATGAAGTATCTCACCAACACCCTTATCTTTTGGAGGCAGTTCTATCAGCTGTGGATAGACGAAGGTCAGAGTGTGCGGGAGCATCTTGAAGGAACCAGGTCTAGGATTTCATGGGTAGATCTTGAAGTTTTTTCAAGATCGTGTAGCGGAAGACTTCAATAAATTAAATATTTATTTAAATAAATATGTAAATACCTTGATCTCAGATCTATTACTTGATCAAGGCATGATATTAAATTAGAATTAAAATCAAACAAGAAAGAAAAGGTTGATCAAATCAATCTAGATCTACACTACATCAAATGCAGATATGAAGTTAATAGATCAGATCTATTACCTGAGCAAGTTAGATATTCTAACTTACTGATCTGGGTATGAGGATGAAGTCACAAGCCGCACACATGTTCGGCCTCTACGAGTCATCCACACAAGCCCATAAATACGATCAGAGATCCTGATGCAGGAAATCAGCATAGTATGCTAAAACTGTGCTAATCTCTGTTCGACGATTGATCTGATGCTTTCTTCTTCAAAATCTAGATACTCCAAAATACCAAAAGAAAAGAGGAAGATTTGTGATGCTGAGAAACCTCTCAAAAGCTTACAGAAAGGAAGGAAGAGATCTAGAACAAAAACCCCAGAAGAAGACCCTCTTCTTCTTCTTTGTTCTTTTTCTAGATATCCTGATTTGTGTTTTCATTATCTCCATGAACCAAATGAACTTTTCTCTACTTTTTCTACACCAAAGAGGTCTCTCAAATGTTTACAATCTAAGAAAATTTTAACCAAAAATTCTCTTTAAATAAAGAGATATGTAGAGTCCAAGTTAGGTCAAAAACCTAGACTAGGAAGGACCAAATAAGGGAAGTTGTTGGGGCGCCCCCACCTTTTTTTCTACCGTGGATCAGCAAGGGAGGCACACAAAAGAATGTCCTCTTTTACCATGAAAATCAAAAAAAAATAACGAAGGATGGGTCGGCAAACTTATGGGAAGAGTTTTGGTTGATAAGGATTTTATCTCATAGAATCCTTAAGCAAAACTAATTCTCCTTTTGACTTGGTCTTCCAACAAACTTCCATATGAGAAAAAAGAAGAGAGAAGAGAGGCATGAGAAACCTTGGGTGTGGAGATTATTCACATAAAAATACAAAGAGAAAAGGGTGGGGCATGAGGATTAGGTGGTGCAAGGAATAGGGAGTCCTAGTCACACAAGGACTCTTATTTTGACTTGGTCAAATAAGGTCTTTTAACCAAATAAAACCAAGAGTAAATCAATCCAATTAAATAAGAACCTAGCCCATTTAAAAACTTAATTAAATTAGATTAAATTAAATTTAATTCTAATTTAATTTTTTAATTAAATTAAAAAATTGGGTTGATCCGAGTCCTAGTTAGATTAGGACTAGTTCTTCCTTGCACGTGACTTATCCAATAAGCCAATTGGACTTGATCCAATCAAGTCCAAACTAAATTTAATTAAATCATATTTAATTAGACTTAATCTTAACCTTCTAGATTAATCAAATAAAACCAATTAGCAATTAAATTGCTAATCGATCCTCTTGCAACACTTGTACTAGGTTAAACACCAATCGTATTGATCGTTTAATCCTAAAATGATTCTAAATCGCTGATCAACCATCCGATCAAAACATGAACTCTAATGTGTATGACCTCATAGGTTCAAACCTAAGTTGATAGCATAGAAATAAATTTTTATACCAATCGAAGTGACCATCTAGCAATGATATCTGATAGTCGGATAGGTCAAAAGGTGTAGAACACCATCCTTAGAACCCATCTAAATATAGTTTCCATATAATTCATCCCCTTGACCAAAATACTTGTAGGATACCTTGGAGTTCAACTATCAACTCTAATCAGGTAGTTTACATTGTATTTCAAAATATTAAATCCATCTGATGGATTACCCTGGCCAAGATTTTGCTATATTGAAATATAATGATACATTCTTCTCCAACTCTTGGAGTGGTCAATTCCATCTTGATCACACTCCGACTTTGCAAGTACTTGATTATGCCCAGAAGCCTTCCATTGCTAAATTAGAAATTCAGTTAGTCTGGTACCAAAGCACAGTAAGTTGCTTGTAAGTCATTGAGGTGATCTCATGTCTAAGGGATACTTATACCTATATCCCATCAGAGACATTCTCGACAGTAGAATGCTCTGAAGTTAGTCACGTTCAATGATGATGTACCCATACATCTCACCTATATGCCATACCAATGTCTCCACACTCCTTGGTTAAGAAGATAACCAACCTATAAGGCATATAGCGATCTATGCTCGATAGACTCTATCGTCCTAATTAATAGTCTATCATTTGATCGTGAACAAATTTTAAAACTAATCGATAAATCCTCTCTTTATCAAAACTAAATAGTCCTAAGGACTTTAGCACAATAATAAAGTTCATTAAAAGATATAAATTTATGATGAAAAAAGATGCCAAAATATTTTTTGTTAATTAATAAATTAATTACAATATCTCAACCATCAATAGACTGACGATTGACTTTGGAACATAATTTTCAACAATAACTACTTATCCTAAAGCCACTCGACATAGTATCTAATACCCATCTTCGACTTATGATTGTCGAACTTCTTGATTGCTAGAGCTTTAGTGAAGGGGTCGGCTAGGTTCTTCTTTCCGTCGATCTTCTGAAGATCGACTTCACCATGATCCATGATCTCATGGACCAAATGGAAGCAGCATAGAATATGCTTTGTCCGTTGGTGTGCCTTCGGTTTCTTTGCTTGAGCTATGGTGCCAGTGCTGTCGCAGTAAAGCAGGACTGAACCATCAATGGAGGGTGCTACTCTGAGCTCGATGATGAACTTTCTCAGCCACATAGCTTTTTTTGCTGCATTAGATACTGTCATATACTCTACTTCGCAAACAGAGTTAGCCACTGTATGCTGCTTGAAACTTTTTCAGCAGATGGCTTCATTATTTAGAGTAAAGATATACCCCGACATACTTTTACTATCATCATTGTCAGATTCAAAGCTAGAGTCTATAAATTCCACAAGCTTCAGATCTGACTCATCATAAATTAACCATTGGTTTTTAGTATTTTTTAAATACTTAAGGATGGTTTTAACCACCTTTCAATGATTTTCTCTAGGGTTAGACTGGTATATACTCACTACTCCTAGTGAGTATGTCACATCTAGTCTTGTATATATCATTGCATACATAATAGATCCCATTGCCGAAGCATATGAATTTCTACTCATACGCTCTCTCTCTTTAGGAGGTGTCAGGCAATTCTTTTTAGAGAGAGAAATTTCTTGGCCTATCAAAAGATAGCCCCTTTTGAAATTCTCCATGCCGAACCTCTTCAGCATAGTTTCTATATACGTGGACTGGGATATATCAAACATCATTTTAGATCTATCCCTATAGATCTTCATCCCTAGGATGTACGATGCTTCACCCAAGTCCTTCATGGAGAACTGTAATGACAACCAAACTTTTATTTCTTATAGTGCAGAGATGTCATTTTTGATTAAGAGAATATCATCCACGTACAAAATAAGGAATACCACTGCTAGACCATTTGCCCATTTATAAATGCAGGGTTCTTCTCCATTCTTAACGAAGCCATACATTTTGATCACTTTATCAAAAAGCATGTTCCAACTCCGAGATGCTTGCTTTAATCCATAAATGGATCTTTAAAGCCTACACATGTTGGACTCATCTGTGGATGTGAACCCCTCAGGTTGTATCATATACACCTCTTCGATTAGCTTTTCATTTAGAAAAGCCATCTTCACATCCATCTGCCAGATCTTATAGTCTAGGTGGGCAGCTATTGCAAGCATTATTCGAATGGATTTGAGTATTACCACTAGAAAGAATGTCTCATCATAGTCAATACCATAATATTGATGATACCCCTTGGCAACCAGACGGTCTTTATAGGTCTCCACCTTTTCATCTGTGCCTCTTTTTCTTTTGAATACCCATTTACACCCAATGGATTTAACCCCTTCAGGTGGATCAACTAATATCCATACATCATTGACCTTCATGGAATCCATTTTGGATCTCATGATTTCTAGCCATTTCTTAGAGTCGGATCTCTGCATCGCATCCATATAAGTGATCGAATCCTCATCGTTCTCATCGAGTTTGATGGGATCACCATCCTGGACTAAGAATCCATAGTATTTGTCCGGATGGTGTGGTACTCTACTGGATCGTCTTAATGGTATGGGTTCACTAGGCTTTGGATTTGATCTGATAAAATCCGACTTAGGTTCAACATTATGTATCCAACTTTCGATCTGTTGAACTTCATCAAGTTCAATCGTAGAGGCAACAATTTTTTCACCAAGAAACTTTTTTTTCAAAAAGATTATCCTAAGGTTGATGAAAATCTTTTGTTCATCAACATGGTAGAAATAGGATCCTTTGGTCTCTTTTGGGTACCCTATGAATGTACACTTATCAGACCAAGGTCAAAGTTTATCTTTAATTAACCATTTAACATAAGCCGGGCACCCCTAAACTCTAGGATGTGAAAGTGCTGGCTTATGCCCTGTCTATATCTTATATGGAGTTTTAACTACAGACTTACTTGAAATCCTATTTAATAGATAATAAGCCGATTCGAGTGCATATCCCCAGAAGGATATTGACAAGCTGGCAAATCCCATCATGGATCGAATCATGTCTAACAGAGTCTGATTTCTTCTTTCAGACACACCATTATGCTATGATGTTTCAGAAGGAGTCCATTGGGAGAGAATTCCATTCTCTCCTAGATATATGAGAAACTCACCAAAAAGGTATTCTCCTCTTTAGTCAGATCAAAGAATTTTAATACTCTTTCCAGTTTATTTTTTACTTCACTTTGAAATCATTTGAATATTTTAAAAGAATCTGACTTATGTTTCATCAGATAGACTTATCCATATCTGGATAGATCATCTATGAAAGTGATGAAGTAGACATATCCATCTCTGGGACTTGTGCTCATTGGTCCACATACATCAGTATGTACTAGACTTAAGAGCTCATTGGCTCTCTCACCTTTTTCAGTAAAAGATGACTTGGTCATTTTACCAAGAAGACATAACTCATAAGTTGGAAGTGATTCATAATCACTGATTTCGAGGATTTTCTCTTGAGTCAACCTATTTATCCTATTCTTGTTTATATAACCTAGCCTATAGTGCCATAAGTAGATATTTGATATACTATCTAATCTAGGGTGCTTGTTAATAGAATAGACTACATTAATAGGTTGTGATAACATATATACAACATTATTCAATTATCTATAAAATGTAGTAATACCATTCATAATAACATTACAAACTCATTTCTTTATTGAAATTTCATAATTATTCATGGCCAAAAGGCCTACAGAAATAATATTTAAAAAAAAACTAGGACAGAAATGATAATCACTAAAAATAATGGTATGAGATTCAAATATAAGTTTCAAAATTTCTAAAGCTAGAACTAAAATTAATCTTCCATCTCCAACGTTCAGGAATCTCTCACCTTGCTCGAATCTTCTACTGACTTGCAACCCCTGCAATGAATTACAAATATAGTAAGGGCTATCGATATCCAATACCTAGTTAGTAATATCATAAATAAAGAAATTGTAAGGAGTTATCATATAAATACCTTGCCCAGCAATTGCTTGCTTCTTTCTCTACCTATTTGGGTCTAGGGAGGTAATGTACTGAGGACAGTTTCTCTTCTAGTGCTCCCACTTCTTGCAAAAGAAGCATTCGGCTTGATTCTTATCGGGCTTGATCTTCCTGGTCTAGCCCTGCCCTGATGTCCCAGCCTAAACTTGTACCTTTTTTATTTTTCTCTTCTTGTTCTTCTTCCCTTTTCTAAACGGTCGAGAACTAGAAGATGAACCTCCCACTAAGTTCATCAACTCTTTATGGAGCTGGTGATCCTTCTCAAAGTTTTGAAGTAATTCCAATAAGCCATGGTGATTTACTTCAAGCTTTGTCATTCTGTAATGAGTAAGGAAAGGGAGATAGGTCTTTGGTAGTGAGTTCAGTATTGCATCTTTTTCAAGTTGTTCATATAAGAAAAAATTGAGTTTGCTCAAGCACTCTATCAGTTCGATCATGTACAGTACATGATCAGTGATAGAGGCTTCATTCCGTATTATGGCATTGAAGATGGTGCAACTAGTCTTGTGCCTCTCAATGTCATTGGGTGTGCCAAAAGAATCCTCCAACACTTGGAGCATTTCATTTGGCTGAGCTATCTCAAATCTGTGACTAAACTTGTTGCTCATCGCAGCTAGTATAATGCAGCACACCATGCTTCAATCACTGAGCTACTTCTGATAAGTGTCTCTAACTGTTCTATGTGTATTGGCAGCTGGCTCCTCAAGTGTAGGATCCGTTAGCACATATACGATCTGTTCATGCTCCAGGATAATCTTCAATTTTTGGTACTAGTTATCAAAGTTGGGTTCCACCAACTTATCATTGACCAACAATGATCGGAGCGATAGGGAAGTGGCCATGTTTGCACTAAGAAAAATCAAAACCTAATTAGTAATTGATTCAATAAACCTAAAGATTTGAACTTTAATCAAAAGATTTCTCCTACTATTTTATTCAAATTGATAACCTCTACCTCCAATTCAAGAAATTATCCCAATTTCTTAGTGGGTACTAGAATCCACATAGACTACACACATGCCCAACTTTGGTTGGCAAACCCATGTACATCTAAGGATAGGTTCATAACCAATTATTTCTTCAAATAATTTTTAGTAATTAAATTTTGCTCCAGCCCCTAATCAGTTGGCTTTGGCCTTCTCAGAAAAGGGTCTAGTTAGGTCCAACCATTAACATGACCATGCTTAGCCCAGCTAACCAATGAATGATCAAGCCCAACTTTGGTTGGCCTACCTGACCATCATCTAGAAAGATGTATCAAAGAGATCATATAATGAATGATAATTCCATCAACCGATAAGCACCAGGCCTTTGGGCCTCCAATGATTATCCAACTAATGGACCCATTATCATCCACTTTAATGAAAGGCTATGATCCAGTTATCATATAACTATTTTATTTTAGGAACCTAATAATTTTAAAAAAATTATTTATAGAAGTGAGTAGGTTAGATTTGTTAGATATATGTGTCCTAGAAGGCAGAATTGGCTAACACTTGTAATACACTTCTAGGGGTAAAATTATAATTTTAACTGTAATCAATAAAATGGATTATTTTCTATCACATATGTGTATTTAGTATTTGTGATACATCCTTTGAGTTAATGGTAATGATAATTCATATTTTCAAGAGTTAAAAATTTAAGACATGAATAATCATTATTAACTCATAAAATGCTCCCGACCATAGGATCATCACGAGGATGGTGATTGATCCAGAAGGTTGGTGTACAATCACTTCTCTTTAGTAGATGAGTCTTGAGTCTATGGTGTAGAGACACCGGAGTGAGAGTATAGGTACTCGTTAGAGAATGAGGGCACTGAGCGTGACCACCTCGAGTAGTCATTAGAAAGTCTACCTTCTCGTCAATGACTGACTCAATGCTGCAGTAGTGTGTCTGGTTCTTTGACCTGAGGTGCATCGATTGTTCATCTTGAGGGTGTTATAGTTTGACTACACCATTACTCGATCTCCTAGCCATTCAAAATTCTGAGGTGTATGTTGGCTATAGCATGTTAATTGTAGGAACTGGATTGCATCAAGATGGAATTTATCTATCTCGATGGTAGAGGGGCAGCCCTATGATGATCATGAGAATCAAGTCCAGAGCCCATGGCCATAGTAGAGTGAAATAATAGAAAGAGTTTTTATTTAGATTTTCACATCGGACTTGAATCGATTGATTACATCATATAATAGAAACTAGGGTTTGATGAGTTCACCTTAACCCTAATTTGATCGAAGCTCGAGATAGAAGAACTTAATCACACAGGTAGCTGCACCAAGAGGTTCACATTTAGCTCTGATGGGTTGCCACCATATACTACTAGGTGTCATTGGTGGATTTTAGGAGCAATTAGAATGATTTAGATGATCGATCATTCTAGCTGTTCGAACCAGAAGAGTTTTGATCCATCGAAAGGAGTTTCGATGATGTCGATGATAGAGATCATGACATATCCCATTACCATATAGAACTAAATCTAACTGGGTCACACAAACAAAGGTTTGAATCTGGTGATTATTAATTGAACTGATCTAGTTCAATTGATATGAATGAGATTCAATTAGGTTCAAAAAAATCGTGCTAGCACTCGATTGAACCTAACGTTCTTCTTTTACTATCATAAATAGTTGTCCTGACTGAGCCAAAGGAGTTTGTGCTTGATCAGAGGTCTTCACTTGGTCTGACTGGAGCCTATCCAGATCAGAAAAGGATTGTCTTATTTTGTAAGATAATACTTGCCATTTTTGGTCACCTACCATTTCTCGTCCTTTGACTTTGGTCAAAAGTTGATCTTTGACTGGTCAAATGTTGACCATTGATACTTTGACTACTATTCATGTGTCACGCACCTATTAGAGAGCTGATGGGGGCTTGTCCTCCTATCAGAAGTTGGCAAGAAGGAGGGCGCACGCCAAGGGTGGCGTGCACCCCAAGCAGGAGGCGCCTAGGAGTCCCTGTTGGATAGGGACTCCATCTCCATTTTGGATTCCAAATAGACTCCTCCTAAGAACCAAGTTTGATTGATCTTAGGCGCCATCTAAGGATGAATCCAAGGGACTCTATTTTCATTAATCAGATTTAGATCTGATTTCATAAAGAGTTGTGATTGGTTGGAAAGAAGAGGAGTTGGATCATGCATCGTCTATAAATAAGACCCTGCACCCAACTCAAAGAGAGAACACAATTCCCATGCCCCAAGGTTGCCTCTCTCTTCCTCCTCTATGCCAAGCTCATCTTCTCCCTCTCCTCTCCATACCCAAAGTAGTTTGGGATTTCAGTTGGTGCGATCCAGATGAGAGAAAGGCGACAAAAAGCTAGAAGGCTGAGCTGCTGCAAAGGACAACTGCTGATCTTCGAAAGGTATTTTGAAGATCCTTCAAATCAGATTCAGATCTGATTTTTAAAGATGTAATAGAAAAGAAGAGGATCTTCAAATCTAACCTGAGTGGATATCGATAGAGGTCAGACACTTGCATGGCTAGATCCAGAACCTTCCACTATTTATAGGATCATCAATGGGTAATAGGATTATCCTACATCAAGATAAATTAAATTTAATTTAATTTATCTAGATTTTATTTTAATTATTAGAATAATAAAAATGAGATCTAAAATATTCCAAATCTAATTTGGATCAAAGAGAAAAGATTTTGAAATATATCTCTTGATTCGATCAGATCTGAACGAACCTGGTCCGAGAAATCAAGATTTTTCTTCAACTGGTATCAAAGCCAAGGTTCTAAAATATTTAGATCTAATTTTAAATTTATTTTAATTAAAAAATAAGTAATTTCAGATGTCACATGAGATGAACGAACCTGATCCGAGAAATCAGGATTTTTCTTCAACTGGTATCAGAGCCAAGGTTCTAAAGTATTTAGATCTAATTTTAAATTTATTCTAATTAAAAAATAAGTGATTTCAAATATCACATGAGATATGATCAGATCTAAAATCAAAAAAATTAAAATTAAATGATTTGGATCTAAGATTAGAAAATATGCATGACTAGTTCTAAAATAGAATAGTTCTATAGAATAGTCTTGCATGTTTTCAATTTAATTTGATTAAATCATATTTTAGATCTATTTATTTACTATTTTTTGATATTATAATTATTATAATAACATCTAAAAAATAGCAAATAAAAATTATTTAATTTTAAATATCATATGAGATATGATTGATGCATGTCTAGACTAGTTGTAGAATAGTTCTACATAGTTGTCTAGATTAGAGTTTATTTTGATAAGATCAATTTAAATCTAATTTTTTAGATTATTATGAGATAATTTAGATCTGAAAAATATGCATGATTCGATACATGAGATGTATGCAAAATATGCCATGATTAGATCTAATTTGTATATGAGATATATGATATAGATCTAAAACTATTTTGTAGTATTGCATGTTCCTGATTAAGGCGTTCCTCTTGGCCGTCCGGTCATAAGAATGAAGAAGGATTTAAAGGCCCTCTCCTTCCCATCCGATGGGGTGTTCTTATGATGTGTAGGGGTGCTGCATGTTCGTCCTTAATCAAAAACCCAAAACTTACTTTCTGCAAAACCCTAGATCCTGAAACCCTAGGATTTATTGTGCATATTTTGTTTATGAACCCTACTTAATTAAGAATTAAGATTATAAAATATTAATTAGATCTAAAATTGAGAATTTTAGATCTAAGACATATTCATAATACTGGGTTCGGGCTTGGGTAGCTCAATTAGGTCTAAGCGGTTGATCAAACCGAATCAAGAGTTGGTTAGATGGGATCAACAATGCTTAAATTGACCAGCCTAATAGGATTAAGTCTGGGTCAAGATCGAGTCACGATCAAGCAAGACCTAATTAGGCTCAGAGGTTAGAGTCTGGATTGTAGGCTAACCCAATTGGTTCTGACTCAATAATTTGGTGTCTAAGGTAAGTTTGGCACATACGACCGACTGATTTTTAATTGGAAGCTACTCGACCTGAATGCGTTCTTGTACGAGTTAATGGCATATTCCTTCCACCGGTCTCACTTACCTGGCCATATCTGTTGACACAGTTCTGATCTGAGGTGGTCAATAATCCGAGCTAACCCATGCCACTAGGTTAGTCATAATTGTTATGACTATGACAAGTCTAGTTTAATGAGACCTGAATCAATTCTTCCTAAGAAAAGATTAAGTCTGAGGTCTTCCACCATTGTAGATGTGCGGGCCCTTTCCGGGGTTGATTGTTCTCGGCTGGATACAGTGGCTCAGTTGCACCGGGAAGATGCAACCATGTCTATTAGGCATTGGATGCTATGGGCTGGAGGATGAGTTGGGCTCAATATTTCGGATACGGTGAGAGACTCAATTAGAAACCCAGTCTATGCAAATGGTGGGTCTGACTTAACTAAGGAGTGGATCAATATTTTGGATACGGTGAGATTCATGAATTAGAGACCAAGTTTGGGTGCACCATGATTAGAGAATCATTGAACAAGAGTTGTTCACTCATTGGCTAACCCATCACCAATAACTATTAGGTGAGGTGATGAGTCAGTTGGTGAGACCGCACCACCCACTAGAAATCATTAATCATGGAGATTTTTGCATCTCTACAGAGAAAGTGTAGGGATCTAAGAAAATAGTGGGAGCTAATTTGTTTAAAAATAAAATCCCTAAATAAATTGGTCAAGTCATAATTACAGTATCTAACTAGAATCTTTGACTCTCTATAGAAAAATGTCTGCGTCCAACCCATTAGCACGTATCCTGGACACACATAGACTGACTGGACCTAATTATAAAGATTGGCTCAGGAAACTACAAAATCATTTTGGGTTTTGAGAAGTTAACCCATGTATTTGGATCAGGACCCTCCCACCTTACCAGCCCGTCCATCCGCTGAACAGAGAGCGTCTCTAAAAAAAAATGGATAGACGAAGATAATAAGGCCAGATATTACATGTTGGGCTCGATGTCTGATGAGCTCCGACACCCAACATGAAGATATCGGGACTGCTCGCCACCAAATGTTGGCTCACCTATAGGAGATGTTTGGTGAACAGAGTCGCGCAGCCAAGTATCAAGTCACGAAATGACTTTTTAAGGCTAAGATGCATGATGGGCAGTCAGTCCAAGATCACTATCTGACATGATGATCAAGGACATTGGAAGAGCTTGAGAAGCTCGGTGTGAAGTTAGACTTGGATCTGCAGAATGATATTATTCTGCAATCCTTGACTGATGCATATGGGCAATTCATCATGAATTACCACATGCATAAACTTCAAAATTCCTTGGCCGAATTAATGAATATGCTGGTCACCGCTGAGCTTTCTATGAAAGGTTCTAAAGGCTCAGTTCTTGCTATGGAATGGACTTCTTCCAAAAGAAAGTCTTATGAAAAGAAAAAGAAGTCTGCGAAAAAGCAGAAGGTGGAAGGAACAAAGAAGAAGAAGGCAAAGCCGAAGAAAAAGGCCGATGTCAAAGGAAAGTATTTCCATTGCAACAGCGACGGCCATTGGAAGCGAAACTGCCCTACTTACCTGGCCACCCTGAAGAACAAGAAGGAAGGTCCTTCTGGAGGTATGCTCATTATTGAGTCTAACCTTACGGTTTCTTCTGCATCCAGTTGGGTGCTTGACTCTGGTTCTAGTGCTCATCTATGCACTTCCATGCAGGGTCTTGAGGATAGCAGGAGGCTGAGGGATGGAGACATGATCCTATGCATCGGTAATGGAGCAAGAGTTGCTGCAGTAGCCGTGGGAACATACCCTCTTCGATTACCATCTGGTTTAGACTTAGTTTTGAAAGACTGTTATTATGTGCCTGCAGCTAGCAGAAATTTGATTTCTGTTTCATGCTTAGCACTAAGAAGGCTATGTGATTACCTTCTTTAAGGACCATTGTAACATTCTTTATGAAAGAAATAAAATTGCAAATGGTTTTCTTATTAATGGTCTTTATCAGCTACATATTGATGTACCTTGTTTCTAACTATCGAGCAAAACGTGAATGCCAAACGACCTAGGGATAGTCCAAACGATAGGTATCTATGGCACCTGAGATTAGGTCATATAGCAGAAGATAGGATCAACAAATTAGAGAAAAATGGGCTATTGAGTCCATTGACTTTCGAGTCATATCCAACTTGTGAATCTTGTCTTCAAGGCAAAATGACTAAACTCCCTTTTGTAGGACATGGGGAAAGGGCCACAGATCTCCTTGCCCTAGTACATACTGATGTGTGCGGCCCATTTGATGTGCCGGCTAGAGGCAATTTTGTCTACTTCATTACCTTTATCGATGATCTGTCTAGGTATGGGTATGTGTATCTTATGAGACACAAGTCTGAAGCTTTTGAAAAGTTCAAAGAATTCAGACATGAAGTAGAAAAATAAACTGAAAAATCCATTAAGGTTCTTCGATCAGATCGAGGAGGTGAATACCTTAGCCAAAAATTTCTAGACTATCTCAAGAAAAATGGCATAGTCTCTCAATAGACTCCACCAGAAATACCTCAACTCAACAGGGTTTCAGAATGGAGAAATCGGACTCTATTGGATATGGTCCGATCCATGATGAGCTTCACAGACCTTTCCTGAATTTTCTTTGGGGACACTCATTGTTAACTTCAATTTATCTACTGAATAGGGTTTCCTCTAAAATTATTCCTACCACACCGTATGAGATATGGCATGGTAAGAAACCAAGTCTGAGTCATCTCAGAATTTGGGGTTGTCCGGCTCATGTCAAAAGACAACAAGCGGACAAGTTAGAGTTTAGGTCCTTCAGAGCTCGATTCATAGGATATCCTAAAGAGTCATTAGGATACTATTTCTACATTCTAGAAGACCACAATGTGATTCTAAGTTGACATGCCATCTTTCTTAAAAAATAATTTATTCAAGATAGCGGTATTGAAAAGTAGATTAAGCTTGATGAGAAAGTCTCAAAGTACAACGAGCTAAGGATCAATTGGAACCAAATCAGATTGCTGTAGAAATCAGAGTAATGCCATCAGATGCCATTCCTCTATACTGTGACAACAATGGCGCCATAGCTCTTACTAAGGAGCTGAGATTTCATGAAAAATCCAAGTACATTGAGCGGCGATACCACCTCATCCGCGATTACCTCAAGAAGAATTACGTCAAGATCAAGAGAGTCAACTTTGCAGACAATGTGGCAGACCCACTTACAAGGCCATTGGGACAACAAAAGATCGAAGCCCATCTTGATAAGATGGGACTTAGACTTGTAGCCAATTGACTTTAGGACAAGTGGGAGATTGTTAGAAATATGTGTCCTAGGAGCCAAAATTGGCTGATACTTGTAATACACTTCTAGGGGTAAAATTGTAATTTTGATTATAATCAATAAAATGAGTTATTTTCTATCATATATGTGTATTTAGTGTCTGTGATACATTCTTTAAGTTAATGATAATGATAATTCATATTTTCAAGAGTTGAAAATTTAAGACATGAATAATCATTATTAACTCATAAAATGCTCCCGACCATAGGATCATCACGAGGATGGTGATTGATCCAGAAGGTTGGTGTACAATCACTTCTCTTTAGTAGATGAGTCTTGAGTCTATGGTGTGGAGATACCGGAGCGAGAGTATAGGTACTCGTTAGAGAATGAGGGCACTGAGCGTGACCACCTCGAGTAGTCATTAGGAAGTCTACCTTCTCGTTAATGACTGACTCGATGCTGCAGTAGTGTGTCTGATTCTTTGATCTGAGGTGCATCGATAGTTCACCTTGAGGGTGTTATAGTTTGACTACATCATTACTCGATCTTCTAGCCATTCGGAACCTTATGGTTTATGTTGGCTATAGCATGTTCATTGTAGGAACTTGATTGCATCAAGATGGAATCTATCTATCTCGATGGTAGAGGAGCAGCCCTATGATGATCATGAGAATCAAGTCCAGAAGCCCATGACCATGGTAGAGTGAAATAATAGAAAGAGTTTCTATTTAGGTTTTCACATCGGACTTGAATCGATTGATTACATCATATGACAGAAACTAGGGTTTGACGAGTTCACCTTAACCCTAATCTGATCGGGGCTCAAGATAGAAGAACTTAATTACACAGGTAGCTACACCAAGAGGTTCGTATTCATCTCTGATGGGTTGCCACCATATACTACTAGGTGTCACTGGTGGATTTTGGGAGCAATTAGAATGATTTAGATGATCGATCATTCTAGCTGTTCGAATCAGAAGAGTTCTGATCCATCGAAAGGAGTTTCGATGACGTCGATGATAGAGATCATGACATATCCCATTACCATATAGAACTGAATCTAACTGGATCACACAAACAAAAATTTGAATCTGGTGATCATCAATTGAACTGATCCAGTTCAATTGACCTGAATGAGATTCAATTAGGTTCAAGAAAATTGTGCTAGCACTCGATTGAACCTAACGTTCTTCTTTTACTATCATAAATAGTTGTCCTGACTGAGCCAAAGAAGTTTATGCTCGATCAAAGGCCTTCACTTGGTCTAACTAGAGCCTGTCTAGGTCAGAAAAGGATTGTCTTATTTTGTAAGATAATACCTATCATTTTTGGTCACCTGCCATTTTTCGTCCTTTGACTTTGGTCAAAAGTTGACCTTTGATTGGTCAAATGTTGACCATGGATACTTTGACTTTTGTCTATGTGTCACACACCTATTGGAGAGCTGGTGGGGGCTTGTCCTCCTGCCAGAAGCTGGCAAGGAGGAGGGCGCATGCCAAGGGTGGCATGCGCCCAAGCAGGAGGCGCCCAAGAGTCCTTGTTCGATAGGAACTCCATCTCCTTTTTGGATTCCAAATAGACTCCTCCTAAGAAATAAGTTTGATTGATCTTAAGCGCCATTTAAGGATGAATCCAAGGGACTCTATTCCCATAAATCAGATTTAGATATGATTTTACAAAGAGTTGTGATTAGTTGGGAAGAAGAGGAGTTGGATCATGCATAATCTATAAATAAGACCCTGCGCCCAACTCAAAGAGAGAACACAATTCTCATGCCCCAAGGCTGCCTCTCTCTTCCTCCTCCATGCCAAGCCCATCTTCTCCCTCTCCTCTCCATGCCCAAAGTAGTTTGGGATTTTAGTTGGTGCGATCAAGATGAGAGAAAGGCGATAGAAAGTTAGAAGGCTGCGCTGCTGCAAAGGACAACGGCTGATCTTCGAAAGGTGTTTTGAAGATCCTTCAAATCAGATTCAGATCTGATTTTTAGAGACATGATAGAGAAGAAGAGAATCTTTAGATCATGCCCGAATGGATATCGGTAGAGGCCAGGCACTTACACGGCTAGATCCAGAACCTTTCGCTACTTACAGGATCATCAATGGGTAATAGGATTATCCTACATCAAGGTAAATTAAATTTGATTTAGTTTATCTAGATTTTATTTTAATTATTAGAATAATAAGAATCAGATCTAAAATATTCCAGATCTGATTTGGATCAAAGAGAAAAAAATTTAAAATATATCTTTTGATCCGATCAGATCTGAACGAACCTGGTCCGAAAAATCAGGATTTTTCTTTAAGATTTACCAGCTTGTCATGATCTTCCCACTGGCTTCACCAAGACAGCTTAAGGGAGACACTAATAGGCTGGTCTAGGAGCACCTAAATCAATCACACTGATTTACCAAGTTGACATGGGTCAGCTTGAATAGTCAAGTGATTCAATCAAAACATAATCTCACCAAAAGGTCAGATAAGTTCGATCGATGGGAGAGTCTACCAAAGCTTGCCTTAGACACCATTAAAAATGGTTAGGTAAGTGGGCTGCCAATTAAAAACCACCGATCTAGTTTATCTTAGACACCAACTGGTTTAATTAGTTTTAATTAGATCAACCTAACAGTTCGTGCTAGATCGCATAGCCAAGAATCAAGTCCATCTTGGGTCTTGTTAAAGACATGGACTTGACCAACTACAACTATTGTAATTGATTTAGAGAATCCTTGACCTAATCTAAGACAACAATTGATTAGATTTAGTTAATTCTCTAATTAATTTCATTCTTTAATCTAACTCTAGGTCTAACCCAATTAATGGACCTAATCTTCACTAACCCATTTAATCTAATGTGTTATGATTTGTGTCTTAGGATCTTCAATTCACAATCCTAGATCCTAATTAATCAACTTCTTAATTCTCAATTAAGTTTTGGACTGAGGGTTGGGGTTCAACTTTTCAAAAATGATTTTCATGTTTGTAAAATATTTTTACAACATGATTTTATCAACCAAGTTGCATGTTTGATTCATAATCAATATGCAAGTAAAATAAACATAAAACTACTTTAGATCTAATCTGAACAGGTTTATGTAATTGAAATGGTTTCAATAATAATCAATCATAAATCTTCCTAGATTAAATCTAATATATTTATGATGATTAAAATTAGATTAAAATATTTTTAATCAAATTATAAAATCTCTTAGATCTAATCTAAAATTTTATGATCAATATTTTAGGTGAACACGTACTCGGACAACCTATTCGCTGTAAAGGATAAACTTTACAGCAGGACAATCTTATGGCAGTCCGTACAATCTAAAATATTTTATTTTTAGATCTAAAACTATTTTAAATCTATTGAATCATAAATAAAATTAGATTAAATCTAATAAATTTATAATTAGAGTCAGATCATAACGAACTAGGACAATCTTTTCACTATAAGGGGTAAACCTTACAGCAGGATAATCTTATGGCAGTTTGTGAGATCTAAATTTTTTTTAAAATTTTAGATTTAATAATTAGATTATAAATTAGATCTAATCTAAGAAATAATCTAAACATGCACAAAAATCATGTAACAAGAACCTAGGCTCTGATACCAATTGAAGAAATCAGATCTAGGATTTCATGAATAGATCTTGAAACTTTTTCAAGATCATACAATTGAAGACTTAAATAAATTAAATATTTATTTAAATAAATATATAAATATCTAGATCTTAGATCTATTACATGATCAAGGCATAATATTAAATCAAAAATTAAAATTAAACCAACCCAATTAAATAAGACCCTAATCTATTTAAAAACTTAATTAAATTAGATTAAAATATATTTAATTTTAATTTAATTTTATAATTAAATTAGAAAATTGGGTTGATCTGGGTTCTAGTTAGACTAAGACTAGTTCTTTCTTGTACTTGACTTATCCAATAAGCCAATTGGACTTGATCCAATCAAGTCCAAATCAAATCTAATTAAATTATATTTAATTAGACTTAATCTTAGCCTTCTGACTTAATCAAATTAAGCCCATTAGCAATCAAATTGCTAATCGATCCTCCTGCAATACTTGCACTAGGTTAAATACCAATCATATTGATCATTTAATCCTAAAATAATTTTAAATCACTGATCAATCATTCGATCAGAATGTGAACTCTAATATGTGTGATCTCATAGATCCAAACCTAAGTTGATAGCATAGAAATAAATTTTTATACCAATCGAAGTGACCATCTAGCAATGATACCCGATGGTCGGATAGGTCGAAAGGTGTAGAACACCATCCTTAGAATCCATCTGAATATAGTTTTCATATAATTCATTCTCTTGACCAAAATGCTCGTAGGATACCTCAAAGTTCAACTTTCAACTCTAATCAAATTGTCCACATTATATTTTAAAATATCAAGTCCATCTGATGGATTATCCTGACCAAGGTTTTGCTATATTGAAATATAGTGATACATTCTTCTCCAACTCTTGGAGTGGTCAATTTCATCTTGATCATACTCCGACTTTGCAAGTACTTGACTATGCCCAAAAGTCTTTCATTACTGAATTAGAAATTTAGTTAGTTCAATATCAAAGCACAGTGAGTTGCTTGCAAGTCACTGAGGTGATCTTAGGTCTAAGGGATACTTATACCTATATCCCATCAGAGATATTCTCGACAGCAAAATGCTCTAAAGTTGGTCATGTTCAATGATGATGTACCCATACATCTGATCTATATGCCATACCAGTATCTTCACATACCTTGATTAAGAGGATAATTAATCTATATGGCATATAGCGATCTATGCTCGATAGATATTGTCGTCCTAATTAATAGCCTATCATTTGGTCATGAACAAATTTAAGGACTAATCAATAAATTCTCTTTTTATTGAAACTAAATAGTCCTAAGAACTTCATCATAATAATAAAGTTCATTAGAAGATGTAAATTTATAATAAAAAGATGCTAAAATATTTTTTATTAATTAATAAATTAATTATAATATCTCAACCATCAACAGGCTAATGATTGGCTTTGGAACATAATTTCTAACATATGTATCCAACTTTTAGAAGATCCTCACCAACCTCCTCAGCATTGGTGAAAAAGTTGAGGAAAAGACCAGGGCGTTGGTCTTGCTAGTGTCGCTCTCTTCTTCATATGAGTCCTTGATGACTGCTCTTTTTATGGAAAAGAGCACCATCAAGATGGACGAGGTCACTGTAGCAATACTCCAGAATAAGATTCTCAGGAGAGAGAATCTAGCTTCAAGCTCAGATGGCGGCAGCTCAGCTTTGGCAATTTTTAGAGGAGCAGAAAGCAGTAGATGGAGTGACAAAGGATCGTGAGGAGGATGATCCAGATCCAAGATGAGGGATCCTAGCAAGATCTGATACTATAGGTGCGACGAGTTTGGGCATCAAATCAAGAATTGCCCACAACTCAAGGATCAGACGAGGGCTACTGTAGTAACGGCCAGTAGCGTGTTAGAGGATGATGTCCTAGAGATATCTGATGAGATATCTAGTTCTTTCTAGTAGTGAATTTTAGATTATGTATGCACATATCATGTTTGTTATAGAAAGAAGTAGTTTGACTCTTAAAAGAGCAGTAATGGTACTATTTATCTATCGGATGGATCGAGCTATACGATTAGAGACATTGAGATGGTCTACTGGAAGACATATGATGGTGCAGTGAGAAGATTGAGGGAGGTCTGATACATACTTGATTTTAGATGGAATCTTATCTTATTGAGCAGACTGGATTTAAATGGCTATAGGTGGATAGCTGGTAATGAAATTTTGAAGGTCATGTGCAGTGATAGGATGATATTGGAGAAAAAAAAGAAGACAAGAGGATATTACTATCTGATAGAAAGTTCAGTGCGAGATGGAACTTCAGGAGCCAGCGGAAGCCTAATGCAAGGTAGAGCTTCAGGTGGAGATGGATCAGGCACGAGATGGAGGACTCGGAAGGATGAGCGGCGACATCATAGAGTAAAGTTTCTATTACCATAGGAGAATTCTTCGAGCAGATCTTAGGTTGGGAGGATCACAACCATCAACATAGATGGGATCGAGCAGCCTGGCTCGACTCCCATGTTTGCCCATCCATAATCAGCAGGCATGCCCCAAGACATGGGGGTGAGATGGATCACAAGCTCTTAAAGTTAGGTAAAGGTCGAATGTCGAATTGAGGTGGAGATTGTTAGGATTTGATGCCTCGAATTTGATCCACAGCAAGAAGAGAATCAATTTTTAGTACAGTAGTCGAGCCAGCTCGAATTGAGATCGAGCTAGCTTAAATCAAAGCCGAGCCGACTCTCTCAGATAGACATGTAGTAGGAGTCCGAATGAGATGCAGTCAAGCTCGACCCCTGACCGAGCCGGCTCGAAGGAGGCGAATAGAACATGATGGGATTTTTCTTGTTTAGACTTATATTTTGATTAATCCAAGGGGTTTACGGGAGTTGCACATGGACCACAAGATCCAACAGTCATGGAGGATTGCGGTCATGATCTGAAGGTCAAAAAATATTTCAAGACTCCATGAAGAATATGTTCGACTCATATTAGGAGAATGACCCCTATTAGGACTTCTATGAACTGCTGAGAAGAGGATTCTCATCCTATTTAAAGGACTGAGGTGCTGTAGAGCAAAAAAAAAGATGGTGCATGTGGCATGAGAGGCACGTAGAGAGGCTCAGGCAGCTGTCGAGAGGAGCCTGACAGAGCATCAAGTACGTACAGCCCATGCGAGAGAGAAGCAACAGATACATAGCATCCATCGAGGAGGCTATGAGGGCAGAGCATCTTGTAGCTTCTGTAGGTCTCTTTGGAATTCTGAGAGAGCTTTTATGAGGATAGGTTCTAGTTAAGAGAGATTTGTATATGGTGAGTTAAGAGTTGGTGTTCTCTTCTTGTACCTATTTTTCTCTCACATAGTGAACCTTTACATGCCCCATGGAGGTGAGCCTTTAGGTTGATCCACATACTTAATTATTTTTTTATTTTATTTCTTTCTTCTTTCTATCATAATAATTTGGTACCAGATCCTTAACAAGCGGTATCAAAATAGTTGATATCCCAATAGTTTGGTATCAGAGCGAGTTGATACCACAACAAGAAAGACTAAGGATATATTTCTAGTATTTAAAAATGGAGAACTTCAGGTACAAGGATATACAGACTCAGACTTCATGTCTAATATAGATGATCAAAAGTTGATATCTAGAAGTCTATTTATTTATAATGGTGGTATTGTAAGCTGGAAGAGTTTCAAGCAGATAGTGATCGTAGACTCAACAATGGATGCAGAATATATCACTACATCAAAAGCTATGAAGGAGGCATTCACTACTACAAAAAAAGACTACGACAGCAATTCGTAACCGCTATCGTAGTCCAAAAAATTACTGCCATAGGCTATGGCAGTGATTTTTTAACCGCTACTATTGCGGTCGTCGCCATAGCTCTATGGCAGCGATTGTTGCAGCGATTATTTGAACCGCTGCCATAGATAGCCTATTACAGCGATTTATAAATCACTACAATAGATCGACCTATAGCAACGATTATGTAACCGCTGCCATAGTTAATCTATAGCAGCGATTACATAATCGCTACCATAGATAATCTATAGCAGCAATTTCTTAACCGCTGTCATAGATCTAATGCAGTGGTTGACACCATTTGCACCAGAGATCTATGACAGTGGTTGGCATGGATATGGCAGTGATTATAAAACTACTGTCATAAATCTTGAATAATTAAAAAAAATAAAATTTTTATTTTTTATATATTTTACCTGATAAATATAGATATATAACGTAAGAAAATATAATAAACACAAAAATTATTTTGAAATGCTAAAATTTTATTACCAAATAAAATTTATTATAATATTTTTTTAAAAAATAAAATACATCAAAAGTCTCCTAAATCTACATCATCATTGTCATCATCGGAAGCTAAAGTCAGAGCTAGAGCTGGAGTTGGAGCTAGAGTCGAAGCCAGAGATGGAGCTGGAATGCGGGCTAATATATTCTCGAAGCTCATGACTCTAAAACATGTGCTGAGCATCGACATCATATCTCTCACGATGCCCTCCAGATGAGATGCGCGCTCCTCATCCTGATCTGCCTACGTCGTAGCATGATCTACCCATGCCAATGCCTCCTCAAGCTCCTTTCAATAGATGACACCAAAAATCTATGAGGAGACGCTCGCCTCGGACCAATAGCTCATCGACGTATGTCCAAGCGTGCATGGATCCTCCTCGAGTGCTCAGTTCCCAAGACCTGAGACAGATGGTCATAAAGCCCAGAGGTATCCGAGCCCTTGCTCGTGAGCGCATCTAACTGATCCTATAATTATAAATTAAAATAAAATTTTATAAAAAGTACTATAATATTAATCATATATACTAATATATTTAGTACTTACAAAAATACGTTCGATCGTGGCATTCATCAGCCTGCCCGACTTATTTGTACAGTTGGATCGAAAGATCTCGCTATGGTTGGACATCACTCCATCTCTCATCAGCTATAGCAAATAATAAATTTATCAAAAATATGATAAAAAAATATAAATTTAATTTATCTAATAAGATTTAAAATTAATTACCTCTCTATGCATACGACTGGTCATAGACTCGCGGTCTAGAGTGTGCGTATACTCTTGGACTGCACGGTTCTTCCAATTCTGATGGAAGATAGCCTAACAAGTATTCAAATAAATAATAAATAATAAATTTTTAAAAAATATTTAAATAAAATTTTAAGCATATTGAAAAATTTAAAAGTTAGAAATTTTACCTCAAACTCCTGGCTCCTCTAGTGTCTAACCATCCTCTCCTACTGACTCGGAGGAAAGTCCTGTATCTAGGGAACAAGCTCTTTCGGAGTATCTCGTCGATGCTCGAGCCATCCTCTATGGAGCTTGACCTTATAACCTCGGTACAACTCTCCGATCTTCTTTAATTGGGCATCTCGAGCCCTCTCGTGATCGGAGAAGTCGTGCCTCCTCTGCATAAATTTATCAAAAATTAGTTACAAAATTATTCTAATCAAACATATATAGTATAAACATATAAAATACATAAATATAACTAAGATGCGCGTACTTATCCATATCTCCTCCCATATCTAATTTCTGACGGCAGCATCCATCAAACGCCAGTCTCTGGGCTCTACGAGAATGATGTCCGACCGCCTCACAAGCACTCCAAAAAAGAAATGCATCTTCCATGCAGTCTTTCCTACCGTCCTTCCCTTTGCATCATAATGTATCATCATCTGATGCTGGTGGTTCCACATGTGTGCCATATGTGTGGGATCATAAAATATCCGACTGGACGATGCACCTACAATGTTAATACATTATACAAATATATAAGTATATAAATACTATATTAAAAATAAAGTTGTGCTAATATAATAGAAACATACACTCAGATGCCTGCGTAGTAGCATGTGCCTCAGATATGGACGATGGTAGAGACTCAGCTGTCGGTAGAGTAGATGTCGTCGGTGGAGTAGATGTTGTCGATGGAGTAGATGCTGACGGTGGAGATCCCTGAGCAGCCAATGCTGAGGTGGATGAAATATGCTCCGATTGCTCCTCGGATGTTGAACTACGCATAACCCACTGAGGGATGGATGTGAAAGCTAAATGGCATTTCGGTGCCATCGTGATCTACAACATTAATAAACATTAATCAATATAACATCATGACATATCAAATTCTATTCACTCAGAAGTCGAGCCGGCTCCGTGCCTGAGATAGTTAGCTCCATGTTTGAGACATTTGGCTAAGATCCTCCCCCAACTGGCTCAATCATGGCCTGAGCTGGCTCGGCTGCATATTTGAGCCGACTTGGCTGTGTGCCATCCCCTCGATCACTCCCTCTCTCCCTCCCAGCTTTTCCATCCCTCGATCTCCCTCATCAACGAGGCCGAACCCCATCCCTCCCTCTCTCACTCTCTCGATCTCCCTCGTCGGTAAGGCCAGACCCCATCCCTCCTAGTGATGCCGATGAGGTCGAACCTCCTCCCTCCCTCTCTCTCTCTCGATCTTCCACTCTCCCTCTCTCGATCTCCCCCACCAGCGAGGTCGGACCCCCTTCCTCCCAATGATGGCAGCGAGGCTGGATCCCTTCCTTCCTCTCTCAAGTACAGACCCATCGGATATTCGGATTTGGATCTGATACCAGTAATTAAAATTGGGTATCCAAATCTGAATATCTAGATTTCGATCCAAACCCAATCCATTGATAGATCTAGTCCACAGCCGCCGACATGGCACAGCCCAAGGCTACCGCCACGGCACGGTCCAAAAACTATGGCATGCAGATAATTATAATATTTATAATAAATATTTATAATATTTATTATAAATATTTTATAAATTATTATAAATATATATGATTAATAAATAATACTATAAAATTAAAAAAAAATTATACCTATGGCTATAGAGAGCGGATCGCACCGAAAGCTTCCGAGGGTCGCCGACGACGATGCTAGAGGAGGACGATGACACTAGAGGTAACCTACGAAATAAAAGCAAGATAGTGAGATAGAGAAGAGAAGAAAAAGAAAAGAGAGAGAAGGGGTCGGGATGGGGCAGGGAGGGCACAGATAGAGTCGAGAGCTGCACTCAGAGGGTAAATGTGGTGGGGGGTTTCGGACCAGGAGGTGGGGGGCGGAAGGGGTTTTATCAGGCGGGGAGGTGGGGAGGGTTCAGGGGCAGTGGAGGGTGGAGGGTTCCCGGAGGGTTTCATAGGAGGCCGAGGGAGGGTCGGATGGGGGTTTGTCGGAGGGGGGGTTCACTGGGGACCGAGGGAGGGTCGGATGGGGCGGGGGTGGGAGTGCTGGGTTTCGCGGGAGGCTGAGCGAGGGTGGAGGGGGGTTCATCAAAGGGGGGGATTTCATGGGGGACCGAGGGAGGTTGGATGGGGGTTCGTCGAGGAGGGTTTTGCTGAGGATCAAGGGAGGATCTGATGGAGGGGTGGGGGCCAAGTGGGCGTGATGGGTGGCGGGAGGGGCAGCTGGGGATTGGGGGTCGGAGGGGGAGGGGGAAGGAGGGCGGTGCGACCGAGGGGGAAGGAGGGGCAACGTCGGTTGGGAGGGAAGGAGCCTCATCGGTGACGAAGAAGAGGGGAGAGAGAGAAAGAGATCGAGCATGCATGGAAGGAAAGAAAAATTTAAAAATTTTTAACCTAACCTATGGTAGTGGTTACCGAACCGTTGCCATAGATTTATGACAGTGGTTATCGAATCGCTGTCGTAGGTTATCGAACCACTGCCATAAATCTATGGCAGTGGTTATCCAAAATCGCTGCCATGGATCTATGGCAGTGATTCTATAACCGCTGTTGTAGATCTATAGCAGAAGTTTTTGATAATCGCTGCCATAGATTGAAAATAAATTTTTTTTATTTTTTTAAATATTATATAATTTTAAAATTTAATATCCATCTTCATCATTCATTATCTAAATAATTATCATTAGAGTATCATCGCAAAAGATCGCCTCGATTCGATGGCCCTAGCTTCATCGATCAAAAAAATTTGATTTCGATGATCATGAACGACGATGCGATGATTTGATAGATGGAGACCTTCGATGGATCCAAAAACCTGCAATGATGATTTTGATGATGTTTGTAACATACTATCAAAGTTTTACTTCAATCGAATATCGATATCATGGTCAATTTAGTAGGGAATGATTTCGGCAGTTCAATTAGAAACAAGCGATCAAAGGGTTAAACGACGTTCGATTATGAGATAATTTTTTAGTTAAATGATCTTTGTTATAATTTTAAATATTTTATATGATGATGATAGTAAATTCAAATCATTTTTGTATAAATTATTCATGTTAAGTAGATATTGCAAAAGTACGAGCATAACAATCAGTGAAGTTTCAGAATGGTTATCAAAAGATGCATAGTTTTAGATCGTTCTTCATCTCATAAGTTAAATTTTATAATCACCACTATAAAAAATGATTAAAATAGTAGTCAAGATTATTTATAAAAAAATATCTCATAATCGAACACCGTTTAGTCCTTTGATCACTCATTTATCATTTAACGACCGAAACTAACCTATACTAAATTGAATAAGATAACGATATTCGATTGAAGTAAAACTTTGATAGTATGCTCAAACATCATCGAGATTATCGTTGTAGATTTTTGGATCCATCGAAGATCTTCATCTAGTAGATCGTCGCATCATCATTCGTGATCGTCGAAATCAAATTTTTCTAATCAACAAAGCTAGGGCCATCGAATCGAGGTGACCTTTTGCGATGACACTCTAATGATAATTATTTAGATAATGAATGATGAAGATGGATATTAAATTTTAAAATTATATAATATTTAAAAAAAATATGGCAGCGATTATAATTAATCATTGCTATAAATCAGATTATATCAGTGGTTCCTAGTAACCGCTACTATAGGTCCGACATATGACAGCGGTTACAATGAATTACTGGTATAGGTCGACCTATGGCAGTAATTTTTTATAATCACTGCTATAGATCTGACTTACGATAGCGATTTTCTATAATCGCTGCTATATGTTGAACCTACGATAGTGATTTTCTTTAATCACTGCTATATGTCGGACCTATGGTAGCGGTTACAAAAACCACTACCATAGGTCTGATCTATAGCAGCAGTTAACAAAAACTGCTGCCGTAGGAGCTATGGCAGCAATTTTGAAAACTGCTACCATAGTATGCACTGCCATAAGCCATTTTTATAGTAGTAATTCTGATACAAAAAGTTTATCGCAGAGTTCAAAGTGATGCCATCGGATGCCGTTCCTCTGTGCTACTATAATAATGGCACCATAGCCTTAGCTAAGGAGCTAATGTCTCATCAAAAATCCAAGTATATCGAGTGACGATATCACCTCATCCATGATTATTTTGAGAAGGATTACGTCGAGGTAAAGAGAGTCGACACCATAGATAATGCAGCTAATCCACTAATAAAGTCGTTGAGCCAACAGAAGTTCGAAGCCCATCTTGAGAAGATGGAATTTAGATTTGTAGCCAATTGGCTTTAGGTCAAGTGAGAATTTGTTAGATGTGTGTCCTGAAAGCTAGATTGGCTGACACTTATAATACACTTCTAGAGATAATTTTATAATTTAGAATATAAATTAATAAAAAGATTATTTTCTATCATAGTGTATATTTAAAGTATCTGTAATACATCCTTTGAGTTAATGGTAATAATAATTCATATTTTTAAGAGTTAAAAATTTAAGATATGAATTTTCATAATTAACTCATAAATTGCTTCTGATCGTAGGATCATTACGAGGATGGTAATCAATCCAAAATATTAGTATATGATTATTTTCTTCGAATAG
Source organism: Cocos nucifera (assembly GCA_006176705.1). Lineage (NCBI taxonomy): Eukaryota > Viridiplantae > Streptophyta > Magnoliopsida > Arecales > Arecaceae > Cocos > Cocos nucifera. The sequence goes on from QRFJ01000245.1 coordinate 80,527, forward strand.
ATGAGTCTTGAATCTATGGTATGAAGACACTAGAGCAAGAGTATAGGTACTCATTAGAGAATCAGGGCATTGAGCATGACCACCTCGAGCAGTTATAAGAAAGTTTATCTTCTCCTCGATGCTATAAACATTGTAATATCTGGCCTTATTATCTTCGTCTATCCATTTTTTCAGGGATGCTCTCTGTTCAATAGATGGACGGGCTGGTAAGGTGGAAGGATCCTGGTCCAAAACATGGGTTAACTTTTCGAAATCCAAAATAATTTTGTAGTTCCTGAGCCAATTTTTATAATTAGGTTCGGTTAGTCTGTGTGTGTCTAGGATACGTGCTAATGGGTTGGACGCAGACATTTTTCTGTAGAGAGTCGTTAGATACTATAATTATGACTTGACCAATTTATTTAGAAATTTTATTTTTAAATAAATTAGCTCCCACTATTTTTTTGGATCCCTACACTCCCTCTGTAGAGATGCAAAAATCTTCATGATTAATGATTTCTAGTGGATGGTGCGGTCTCACCAACTGACTCATCGCCTCACCTAATAGTTATTTGGTGATGGGTTAGCCAATGAGTGAACAACTCTTGTTCAATGATTCTCTAATCATGGTGCACCCAAACTTGGTCTCTAATTCATGAATCTCACCATATCCGAAATATTGATCCACTCCTTAGTTAAGTCTGACCCACCATTTGTACAAATTGAATTTCTAATTGAGTCTCTTACCGTATCCAAAATATTGAGTCCAACTCATCCTCCAGCCCATAGCATCCAATGCCTAATAGAAATGGTTGCATCTTCCCGGTGCAACTGAGCCACTGTATCCAGCTGAGAACAATCAACCCCGGAAAGGGCCCGCACATCTACAATGGTGGAAGACCTCAGACTTAAATCTTTTCTTAGGGAGAATTGATTTAGATCTCATTAAACTAGACTTACCATACTCATAACAATTATGACTAACCTAGTGGCATGGGTTAGCTCGGATTATTGACCACCTCAGATCAGAATTGTGTCAATAGATATGGCTAGGTAAGTGAGATCGGTGGAAGAAATATGCCATTAACTCATACAAGAACGCATTCAAGTCGAGTAGCTTCCAACTAAAAACCAATCGGTCGTATGTGCCAAACTTACCTTAGACACCAAATTGTTGAGTCAGAACCAATTGGGTTAGCCTACAATCCAGACTCTAACCTTTGAGCCTAATTAGGTCTTGTTTGATCATGACTCGATCTTGATCCAGACTTAATCCTATTAGGCTGGTCAATTTAAGCACTATTGATCCCCTCTAACCAACTCTTGATTCGATTTGATAACCGCTTAGACCTAATTGAGCTACCCAAGCCCAAACCCAGTATTATGAATATGTCTTAGATCTAAAATTCTCAATTTTAGATCTAATTAATATTTTATAATCTTAATTTTTAATTAAGTAGGATTCATAAACAAAATATGCATAATAAATCCTAGGATTTCAGGATCTAGGATTTTATAGAAAGTAAGTTTTGGGTTTTTGATTAAGAACGAATGCGTAGCACCCCTACACATCATAAGAACATCCCATCGGATGGAAGGAGAGGGCCTTTAAACCCTTCTTCATTCTTATGATCGGATGGCCAAGAGGAATGCCTTAATCAGGAACATGCAATACTACAAAATAGTTTTAGATCTATATCATATATCTCATATACAAATTAGATCTAATCATGGCATATTTTGCATACATCTCATGTATCAAATCATGCATATTTTTAGATCTAAATTATTTCATAATAATCTAAAAAATTAGATTTAAATTAATCTAATCAAAATAAATTGTAATCTAGATAATTATGTAGAACTATTCTACAACTAGTCTAGACATGCATCAATCATATCTCATATGATATTTAAAAATTAAATAATTTTATTTGATATCTTTGAGATATTATTATAACCATTATAATATTAGAAAATAATAAATAAATTGATCTAAAATATAATTTAATTAAATTAAATTGAAAACATACAAGACTATTCTATAGAACTATTCTATTTTAGAACTAGTCATGCATATTTTCTAATCTTAGATCCAAATCATTTAATTTTAATTTTTTCTAATTTTAGATCTGATCACATCTCATGTGATATCTAAAATTACTTATTTTCTAATTAAAATAAATTTAAAATTTAAATTTAAATACTTTTAGAATCTTGGCTCTAATACCAGTTGAAGGAAAAACCTGAATTTCTGGATTAGGTTCGTTCAGATCTGATCAGATCAAGAGATATATTTTAAAAAAAATTTTCTTTGATCTAGATCAGATCTAAGATATTTTAGATCTAATTATTATTATTTTAGAAATTAAAATAAAATTAGATAAATTAAATCAAATTTAATTTACCTTGAAGTGGGTAATCCGTTGATAATCCTGTAAGCAGCGAAAGGTTCTGGATCAAGCCACGCAAGTGCCTATCCTCTACCGACATTCATTTGGATTGGATTTGGAGATCCTCTTCTTCTCTATCATATCTCCAAAAATCAGATTTGGATTTGATCTGAAGGATCTTCAAAACTTCT